>JAOWBN010024028.1:0-10528 GCA_028565015.1 Pinguicula moranensis
GTATTTCGGAATTCGGAATTCGGAATTCGGAAATTGCCTTTAGTTCGGAATTCGGAATTCCGAATGCCCACCCCTAACCAAACAACCGCCTGCCAAACTGCCTCCACAATTCCAACCCTTGGTTTCCTTTGATGTGCCCCATATGGTTGTTAAAGTGTCTTTGCAGGTCATAGTGGCCCATATATAACATTCCAAACCAATCATAGACAAACCCCCAAAGCTCCCAAGCATGATAGCAGACAAGAAATAAATGAGCAGTTGTTTCTATTGATTCACCACACCAAACATAAGCCTGCACCGCCAGATCAAAAGTGCTACAACGCAGCATTAGATTAGATATTGTTTGGACCTTGTCATGCAGTAGACGCCACGCAAATAATTGGATTTTTTGGGGGGCCACTTTGCACCAAATATTGACTAACTCCTTATCTTGATCGACATATGGTACATTGTCAGAGTACAAAATCTGGTAGGCTGATTTGACCGAGTATTGCCCAGTAGAATCCCCTGTCCAATGCCAAGAATCTGGCCCTTGAACAAGTTTATATGGTACCTTGTCAGAGTACAATTAGGAATTTATTTTAATTTCAGCGTCACACGTTTAAACTTCCATGGGGAAAATTGGAGAGGAATAGTTACTCCCAATGGCAAATCTTGGACCCCTAAACTAGAACACATAAATTTATGGCAACTTAGTGGCAACGCACTACGAATTTTTTCTTGTTTAACCCAAGAAAGGATGCATAATCGGTTACTCGTTTCATGCTTTTATATAAAGTTTCGTGATTTTTTGTAAGAGTTCGTTTGGTAGACAAATTAATGGGTAATAAATGCTGGATTTTGCGAATTATTCACACACATGCTATTTGGTACACATATTCGCGTAATCCGCAACTTAGTTGAGTTATCCCGTGCCCCGAGATAACTTATTGATAATTCCAAAAAAAACTTGGATAAGTTATCTGTCCAAATTATACTAGATAACGTTATCATCCGCTTGTCCATAAATTAACACATAAATTGATGACGTCACGGATTTATTCGATAATTATTCTGCGTTATTAAACACATTCAAATTTTATCAGTTATTCAAAAAATCGTCAAAATGTATGTTCAAACGTTGTGTGCATTTTTCAATCCTATAAGAATGGTAGAATTATTAAAAATACGAGATTGATTTTATCCCGCTACCAAATATGCCCTAACTAAAAACTTATAATTAATTCCTCCACCAACTTTAAAGGCAAAAACCCTTTAAAGAAATCACCGAAAAAAGACCCTTTAAACATCTCTATAACGCCAAGGACCATCGACTTGGCATAAAAAGTGTGAAGTTTGTTCATGGAAACTCCTCAAAAGTAGACCCCGGCACCGGCAGCAAAGGAGAGGAGTGCATGGGGCATGCAATGCATAAGGGAGACAGGCTTCTCGGGCTTTCATCTTTTGACTCAACCTTTACTTTTATTTTTAATCATTTTTAGAAAACCCAAAAAATATGCTTTTTTGGACCTAAAATCATGATATCGTCGGCCTCATTTACTTCGAACCAATACTTAAATTAGGCGACTTTTCTCGTCATTAGATCCGAGAAAGGGCACAAGAATAGGATCACTAGCGGGTATTTTGCGCAGACCCTCTTATGCTTATAATTTGATTATAATAACTTTTTTTGAAAAAATGAAGAATTATTTTTTGGCGGGAAGGTGCTTATAATTGGATTATAATTTTTAGAATGCTGCGCAAAACAGGGCCTTAATCCTCCAGGTTAACTAAAACGTGAGAGTATTTGAAGCTCAATAACTCCATACAAAATCCCAAGTCTTTTTTGGGTAGTTTGATAATGAGATAATTTTAATTCGACCAAAAATATAATATTATGTTCATGTCGTATTGAGTAATTATGCAAACGCACACTACACATTTTTTGCGGTATTTTAAATTATTGCGAAAATAGGATACTAGTAATTTCCTGTTTGGTAACTTATGTGTATTATGGTATATATCTGTAACGTTATTTATGCCAATAAATGACACAAATCCATCGACTATCACTATATAAGCAGCAAACTCGTCTTCTTTTCTCTCGAACCGCCACTCTCTACATCAATCCAAATTCTCTAACTATAACCGTATCATGGTCTCGTTTAGGTTCTCCTGATGCCACTTGGTCCAGACCATGTTGTCTCTCCAGTTATACGCTGTTGGTAAAGCTACCTGGAGGAGGCCAACGGTCACACAAGATGCGACTGACGAGCAAGAATCTTCATTTTCAAGGACAGTTAATACGAAAAATGCAACCCAACCAGGAGACTGGGTGGAAAACCCAATGAGGTAGACGACCCCTCTTCTCCAATAGGGCTATCTAACGACGATAACAGGCACGACCAGCCGTTGCTTGCTATTGCCACCGCCAACTTAGTGGGTAGGGTGGCGGCCAACACCATCGCTACTCGCTAAGTCCGCAATTGCTACACCGCCGTGGTATCGGTGGCAGATACGAAAGTAGCAGTGGAAATTCCCCCCGCCACCATATCCGATAGACAAGACCTATCTCCTAGGCAACTTGGAGAATAATCCAATCAAGATCGTCAACAACCCCTCTCCCTTGGACAGTACACCCACTCCCCCTGCCAACTCGAAAAATGGGAAATAAAAGAGCCTTCTATGATCACCTCTTCAGAATTCGTGAACAAAAGTACAATGATTCAGAAAGTTTTTTCCGTGGATACATGAATACAGAGACGACAATATAGAACCGGAGTTTGTGAAGCTCCCCCGTATGATGGTACAAAGCTTGAACCCTCCTACCGTGTATGGAAGTAGAACTCTAGCCAATGAGGATAAAAGCACAAGTTCCTGATGTTGTGTATCTATTTTAATGCTATTTTTGGAAAATAAAAATTGAAGTTTTGTATTTTTTTTCATTTGCATGTTTTTTTGGACAGATTGAGCCATTTTAATGGGGCCAGATTGACATTTTTTGTTGGATTAAGGTGCGATACTTGTTGTTGTTGTTCATATATTTGGGGACAGACGTGTCGTACATTTACTCGTTGTTTGCTTGCACATGGTTGAAACATGATATTGAGGTTGCAATTATAAAATTTGGTTTAGTTGATCTACTAGTTCCTGGAGAATAAGAATTTCCTCATCGGTTGCATTATGTTATATCCTTTGGTCTGATTTTGTTTCCTGAGGTTATAACTACCGTTATTTTGATAGTTTTCTTTGATGTTAATTTATGTTTTCCCTGAAAAATCATGATTACATTGTAAATGATTGAATATGGCACATTAGATGAAAACATTGATAAGGATGTAACCACTGGTGTCTGATGGTAGTTGGTCTATGGCATAGGGGTTAGCAGTTATGTGATCACTTAATCTTTATATCTTTGTTGAGAACCTGTTCTTGGTTTATCCTTCGAATCCAAGTATGTTATGGCAAATAGGATATTGTAACTGATCTTTAGATTGCAGTTATAGATTTGGTTTAGTTTGCATTTCTGCCGGGTCATTTGAAAACACAATAGTAAATATAAATCCAATTCTAAAAGCGGCTGCAAACAACAATTTTCTAAAGGTCAACACTAGTGCACTAAACATAAACAAAGTCTACACGCAGTGTTTCCAAAAGACAAGAAATATGACCAACTGCACTGCCACATTCATTCAAAAATAAAACATACCTGCCTAAACCAAAGTTCAAACTAAAAATCAAAGATGTCACTGACCGACTCTAGTTGGGCTCATTAGGTAAATTTATAGCCTTCACCTCACCCCACTTGCTCTTGAAGAAGAGATTCATCATTTACTCTCTTCTTTCCTACCTTTGAATCTTCCATATTGCTCCCTCTGCTTGGTCCTTAATGAGGTGAGCTACCAAATCAAGTTGTTGCTCAAAGCTGAGTGAAGAAAACTCCTCCAAGCTCTTGAAAATGATTGCGGCCTTCTTCTTATTGGCATCGACATTGGAATCTGCTTGGCCATCAATCCATTTTGAACCTTTCATTATCAATGCATCTAAGTCAGAGCAGGTGTCTTATGCCTTTTCGTAGAAACTGTGTGAGGAAAGTACACCTGTTTTTTTTCTTTGAGTAGTGGCCACTCGACTACATAGTAGACGACTATGAGCTGGTTGCTTTCTCATATGGTTCATTCTCATATGAACTATCTCCGTTGACTTCTTTCTCTTCACAATGCATGTACTGATATACCAGGTCTACCTCGGTGGCTGCCACAGAATGATCTTCGCCAGAGAACCTTGAGTACAGTACTTGCCAAAGATCTCACACCAGGACTGTCTAACACCAATGTGTCCATCTTCGAATTTATTGTTGTCCTACTTTGACCAACAAACTCACTCAACAGACCCCATTGATTTCTTCATACGTGGATATTATTCTCGATGATATTTTCCTGAACCTTGCCCCCCTTAACCAACTCTCGTATCTTGCTTGCACACCTTTGGTGGAAACCCTTCTTTCACCCAGATCCAGCTTTGTAGCCCTCTAAAGTAAGTTCCTTGTAGGCTTGTACCATGACTCTCTCCGTCAAGTGTCAAATATAGTTTCTTCGCGGGGGAGGGGGAATGCTTGCTTGACTTCTTGTATGGAGTATGTCTTATAGGCATACAAGCAGGATACGAGAGTTGTGAATGATGGAGCAGTGGCGGTAGCTAATGGGCTGCAGTAGCCAATCACTGAATGAGTAAGGGAATTTCCTTGATTTTTTTGAACTTAGACAAAGCCAAGTGGAATTTTTAACATTTGCAATGATCTTTGATGGATCAGGTTGTGTAGCCTGAAAGTGGCATGCATTTCTATCCAGCCAAATGCACCAAACTATAGAGAACCAAATTGTTTTCCAGCCTGCCAAATTAATCCAGGGAGGCTGCAGTGAGGAGAACACCTGCATAGAGGGGGGTTGTGAAAGATGGAGCAATGGCTCAAAGACCAACCACTTCTCGGCCTCCTTCCAGACCTGTACAATTATGCAACAAGTAGAAAATAAGTGTGGTACAGTTTCAAGCTCAGAGGTGCAAAAATTACAGAGAGGTATCTGGTTTTTAGGTATGATGCTTCTCCTCTTTAATGCTCCTTGCGTAGGTTTGGCATCTTGTAGCATCATCCAGAAAAAGATCTGGATTTTCTTTGGAGCTAGATCATCCCAGATGCTGGCTAGCAGTGTCGATTCTTGTTGACAGAAAACTGATGGAATACCTGTTGCAATGTGTTTATAGGCTACCTTAATAGAATAGTGACCATCAAAATTACCTTTGAAAAAAAAATTGTTTGTTTCATTGGTCCTCACCTTGTTATCCTGCAAGAAGGAAAGAAGGTCATTTAGATCAGTTAGTTCTACATTTCTTCGTTGTCTTTGCTAGTTCAAGGACCAGGATCAAGAACCGTTAGACCAAAAGCCAGAATCAGATATATAGGCATTAGAATCAGAAGCAACTCTGTACAGTCTAGGCATTAGAATCAGAAGCAACTCTGTACAGTCTTGGAAATTGATCAGTTAATAGGGTGTTCTTATGCCATTTGTCTAGCTAGAATCTTGTTCCATCATCTCTACCAACTTGAATCAGAGCATGTTGCTTAAAACAGTTGGTATTCATGATGTCTTGGATGCTATTCCACCAATGAGAAGCTAAGGCTCCTCCCCTCCTTCTTCCACTCATTCTTATAGTTGGAGTGTTGGGTCTAATTAATTCCTTGAAATCTCCATTAGTTAGGTCTCCATTAACTCCGTATTTGGATCTCAGTACTTGCATTGCTAGGCTCTTGTCACCAGATAAATTCTTGTTCCCCACTTGCCGAGCATGGCTTGATTAAAAGTGTCTAGGCTACGGATTCCCAATCCTCCATCCTCAATAGCAGTAGGGGTTTTCTTCCAGGATGACTAGCAGGTGCCCTTTTTATTTTGTTATCTGTTCCAGAAGAAAGTTCTTTGGCAGGAGGTCAACTTCTTTATTATAACCTATGGAACTTTATATAAAGAAAAAAAGAGAGAGGGCAAAGCAGCAAGAATTGAGTTGAGCAAATCAGTTTACCACCGGAGGACAGAAATTTGTGATCCCATAAGTTGAGGGTGCGTTTGAATTTGTCATCCACAAAAGACCAAGTAGCAGCTTTTGAGTGATTTGCACCTAAAGGAAGCCCCACATACTTGCAAGGGAGAGAGTTGACTTTGCATACCATGAAAGCACCCATTTCTTCTAAAGTATTAGCATGAATGCCTAAGCCTATGAGGATGCTCTTTGAGTAGTTGATTTTCAGACCTGAAGTGATTTAAAAATTCATGAGGATCACCTTCAAAGCTCTGATAGTTTGCAAATCAGCTTCGTCAAAGAGGAGCGTGTCATCAGCAAACTGTAGATGACTTAAAGGTACTTTGTCCCTCCCAATAGCAATACCTATAAACATGTTTAGCTCAATGGCTTTTGATAACAAAATTGAGAGGCCTTCAGCTGCTAACAGGAACAAAGCAGGGGATATGGGATCACCCTGGCGCCTGCCTCTCTTAGGGAAGAATTTTTGTGATGGATTGCTATTGACAATAATAGATAAGGAAGTAGAAGACAGTATATCCTGAATCCACCAATTCCAGTAGGTTGAAAATCCCATTTGCAACATTAAATCTTGTAAATATTTCAAATTGACAGTATCAAACGCTTTTCAAAGCCAACTTTGAAAAGACTATTTTCTGAGCTTCCTCAATTCATCTATAGCCTCATTTGCGATCAGAACACCATCTAGTAATTTCTTGCTCTTGATGAAGGTTGTTTGGGCATGAGAGATGATTTCCTCCAATACTTACCTGATTCTATTTGCTAACACTTTTGAGAGGATTTTAGGCATGATTCCAATGAGGGTTATAGGTCTAAAGTCTTGAATTGTTAGGGGGCATCAGTCTTTTCAAGAAAAGTAATATGAACGGCATTAGTTCCTCTAGCCAGCATACAATTTTATAGAACTCTATAAAATATTGTAGAACATCAGGTTTGAAAAGGGGCAAAAAATGTTTTAAAACTTGAAGTTCAACCCATCTAGACCCATGCTTTTCCTACTGTCACTATCTTGGATAGCAACTAGAATCTTCTGCTCAGAAAAGGGTAGGGCCAACATAACTTTACTAGATTCTGATAATCGCCTGAATCTGATGCATCTGACTGAGGGTTTGGTCCATGTCTGTTTTGAAAACCTCTCCTCGAAGTGCCTCTTGAAAACATCTTTGACTTGATCAGGCTCCTCAGTCCATTGGTTTCCCTCCCAAATCCCATGAATAGCCTTTCTGTTTCTGTTTTTTCTTAACCAACTATGGAAGTAGGATGTATTGGCATCACCCTTTTGAATTCAGTTCACTCTAGATTTCTGAAAGGTTAGGCATTCCGCCTTCCTAGTTATATCATCCAGTTTATCCCTCATGCTGATAACCTCTTGCTGAATCTCAACATTACTAATGAGTTATGCTTTTAATTCAAGCTCTGACAACTGAAGTAGAGTATTTTTTTCTAAGATTGGAGGTCTCTAGGAGTTGATAGATTCCAAGTTTTGATTCCTTCAAGGATAGCTTTAATTTTTTACTTTACGTCTGAAGCTTGCAAAACCTTCTAGAAAGGATAGATAACAGTGACCAGGGAATTGAAGTCATCCAAAGCTAACCAATCATCAAGAACTCTGAAAGGTTTAGGACCCCAGTTTAGAACTTTGTTGCAGAGGGATACGAGATACTGATTTGAGTCCATTTCATCCAATCCCCTTCTGGATCTAGTTTGCCTCATCACGAATCCAGCAATCATTAATTAAAAATATATCAAGCCTGCTCATTACCTTCATTGACTTTAAGTGCCAAGTAAATTTTCTCCTTTCCATTCTTAAAACTTGGAGCATCATGTCACCTACAAATGCTCTGAAAGCTGCTATCTCAAGAGCATTGACTTGGATGGAGTTGCCTTTTCTTTCACTCTGGTCAAGAATTGCATTAAAGTCATACATCAGGTACCATTTCTCTGATTCCTTGGAACTATGTATATTGCATATAGCATCCCACTGGATAAGCTTAGCTGATAATTCACTTGCTCCATAGATATTTAGTATGTTTGCATTTGTAGTATCATTGCACCATGAGCCTGAAACTCCTATAAATTCATCACCTGCAATGAAATCTTGCTTGCTAAATGCATACTTGTTCCAAATGCAGAGGAGGGCACTTGATTGACCAATAGAAACCTGAAAATACCAATCGAAATTACCATCAAACCGGAGATAAACAATCAATTGTCTGTTTACAAATTCCATTTTGTTTCTTGTACGCTAAGAAAGTCTAGTTTTTGATGCAAAACTAATTCTTTGAGTCTTTTTTTCCTTCCCTGGCCATCAAGGCCTCTAGCATTATAGGTGATCAGTTTCATTCAGTTGGTATCTAATCTCTAAGCCTTTCAGGAGCATAGGAGGGGTTCTAAGGAGACTTCTTAAGATTACAGTTCATTGAGATTAGGACATCCCTGATCTCTTGAGTATCATCTGGGAAATGTAGCCCCAGTTCTTTCCCAACAGCTAAGGTAAGGTCAACCTCAATAGAGAGATGTGCATGAGAGATATCCTGTAGTTCTAAGGGAGAAGGGGGATTGATGAGTTGATGATTAGACAACTACCCTATCCAACTCTCTAGGACCAGGATATCTCTGTCTCTATTCAAATCAACTTCCTTGCGAGTCTAGATTCTTGTTTTAGGGCCCCTCCTTTAGATTTTATCTGCAGAAATTTTTTAGCAGTAGAGGGCACAAGGCTTGGTATAGTTCTAGAAAGAGGAGGAAAGTCGTGAAGAGAGGAGGGCAGGATTGTGATCTCCTCATTTTCTGGGAGGGGTGAATGAATGGCATCTAGTATATCTGTAGGGACCATCACAAGAGGTATGATCTCCTCAAAAGCCAAACATTGAGGGACCGCAACTGGTAAGCAATTGATGGTTATGTAACTGGGATTAGTCATAGATTCTAGAGTAGGTTCACAAGAAGTATATAGAACATGAGGGCAAGGAGCAGGTGAAGCTGAGGACTCCTTAGGAAGTAGGGGAGAGGAGTCATTCTTGGTGTTTTGCTCAGTATATAGGTCAGTAGGGGAACTGCCTAACATAGGAATCAATTCAGATTTCTCAGTAGCATGACATAGCCCTAAGCGTTTAGGAGGACTAGGCCACCAAGGAAGTTTAGATGGAATCCAATTAGCCAGAGACTTAGGAGTTGGTTGATGCCATTTCATTCATAGGATTGCCAGAATGGAGGGATGGGGGTATGTCCAAATGATCTGACTCTATATCAGGGGTCATATCACTTGACACAGAATGCATGTGAACATCGGAGCTATCCCCGCTTTCTGAAAGATTATCCGAATTGGTCAAGCAGTTGGAGATGACACGGGGTTCATAGAGTTCAGCAATGTGTAAGGTGATCAAAGATTCATCTACCTGGATAGAGAGAGTGGACATCAAAGGAAGTATGAAGTCAATCTTAATCAATAGAATGGTTGCTTCTAAATAAGTACTTCGAATAGAGCATTCATCCACCTTGATCAGTTTGCCAAGTTTGTTACCAATAGCCTCCGGGATAGATTTATTCTAGAGGTCGACAGGCAAACCATAGATTTTCACCCAGCATGTTCTCATGGATATACTATGAGGAGGACACATAGCATTGGACACTGAGCTCCAGGGGGAGAGAGCGGATAACCAATTTAAGATCCAATTTGAGTCAAGCTTAATCAGATTTGCCAAGTCTTTAGGCTCGTCCTCCCAAAGTAATACTTGGCCATTGCAAAGGTGGCTGACAATGATATTTAAATATATTGCTTTTTTTTTTCAGACCAAGTTGAAGATCCCACAGACCAACAACTTAAGGGTATCAGGGGAGTCATGTGGGAGGACCTTACTGGTGTAGGCTCCCGGGTAAGGGGATCTGCAGGTTAAAGCGATCATAATAGGCACTAGTTTAGTTCGTGAATTGCTTGATTGATTTCCGCGCCTAGAATAGAGATGTTGCATGCAGGAACTTTCACAAGCTTCCGGATGGATTTGATCAAATATTTGGCTACATTACCTTGTAAATGGTAAGAACTTAGCCATATATTGTTCATTTGATACAATCTGAGATCCAAATCATTTATATGCTCTTCAAATTTGATGAATCCAAAACGTAAGCCATTTTTGTCAAATTTTCTCGCAATGGTTACCTCCTTGATAGCACCCTGTTTGCTAAGGATCTTACTTAATCTCTCAGCGTCGTAGTCTGGTGGAATGTTGGAGATCAAGAAAGTCAGATCTCTCTTCATCTGAGTATCATTGGATAGCGGTTAAAAATATCCTTAAGTACTTGAGAAGACTAAGGATTTGATTTTGGTCTATGGTGGTGAGGAGCATCTCACATGTACTGGGTACTGTGATGCTAGTTTTCAAACCGACCGGGATGACTCAAAATCTCAAACAGGTTACGTGTATATGCTTAATGGTGGTGCCGTATGTTGGAAGAG
>JAOWBN010024039.1:0-10528 GCA_028565015.1 Pinguicula moranensis
CTATTTGTCCGGCATCACTGATACAATGACAAATGACCCTACTGACATTCAGGTTCCCTCCAACATAAATAAAACTTATATCCAGATAGCAAAGGGAGGACTGGCGCAATTCAAGGGTGTCGGGTCTATTGAGCTATATCCTCAGCTCAAATTAAAAAATTGC
This sequence comes from Pinguicula moranensis, assembly GCA_028565015.1. NCBI lineage: Eukaryota > Viridiplantae > Streptophyta > Magnoliopsida > Lamiales > Lentibulariaceae > Pinguicula > Pinguicula moranensis. The sequence continues at coordinate 164 of JAOWBN010024039.1, forward strand.
CTATATGTTCCCACTTTATCGTGCAAACTGTTATCTATTAGCCATGTTACCAAGGAACTCAATTATTATGTTCTTATGTGCCCCACTTTCTGCCTCCTATAGGATATTCTAACGGGGACAATCATTTGGCGTGACACTAAATTAGGAGAATTTTACTATGTCGATGAGGTGACTCGCTAAGAACTGCACTGCTAGTTCATGGACGGATGAACGACAGGCCTGGCTATGATACCACATACTTGGACATCCTTCAATAAGGTACCTTAAAATTCTATTTCCCTAATTTTGCTTTGACTTAAATAAGTTTTGTTACGATACTTATCTCTTCTCAAAGAGTCACCGACACCCTAACTCATGTCTCTTAGTCAAACATGTGCACCTTTTTCTTTGATTCATTTAGATGTGTGAGGGCTTTCCCTTGACTCTGCTTCTACTAATTTTTGATATTTTTTACTACTTATAAATGACTCTACTTGTATGACTTGAGTAATTTTCCTGAAAAATAAATTTGATGTTGCCACTAAATTTTTGGATTTTTATCATATGATCCAAACTCAATTTCAAAAATAGATCTAGATCTTTCGATTCGATAATGGAGGAAAATTTGTTTACCAAACCCTTCAAAATTTCTTTCAAAACATAGGGATCATCCATCAGACCACCTGTGCCCATACACCTCAACATGACGAGGTGGCTGAGAGAAAAAAATTGATTGATCCTAGAGATCACTAGGGCACTTATGCTCAAATCCCGTGTACCCACCATGTTCTTGCCTGAGGCAGTCACCACTACAACCTATGTTACAACCGATTACCAACCAAGGTACTTGTTGTCCAGACGCCACTACAAGCCTTAGCTAGTCAAGTCATTGTCCAATCATCCTTATCTCTCCAACCTCGTTTTTTTGGATGTTCTATGTTTGTTCGTACTCCAAAGGCAGAACGTACAAAATTTGATGTTTGTGCTGTTAAGTGCATTTTTGTTCAGTATGAGGTGAATCAAAAGGGGTACCGTTGTTACCATCCTTCTACTCGTCAGATGGACACCACTATGGATTGTAAATTTCTTGAAACCAAATATTATTTTTGTCACCAACCCAACGTTCAAGGGAGACTACAATCGATCACAAGCCTGACTATGACTCGTTGAGTTGACTTGGACCACCAATGCCATTGTCATCGGCTGTCCCAATCAAGATGGACAAAGGTCCAACGTAGTAGCCGCCCACTGTTGACATAGAACATCCTCCTGTGAACTCATCACCAACACACCCAATGTCATCGCCATTGGCTGGTCATCCTGAGGTAGTATTTCCAAGTATAGAGTTAAATTCTACTATTCCCACCCCAATTGTATTTGACACAAATCATGTGACAATTGTGGAACCACTTTGGTATGTACTCCCGCACCGGAGCAATCGTGGTATGCCGGCAAAAAGATATGAGCCTAAGTATACTTCCCGTATCTCAAAGTATCCTGTGAGCAATCTTATAAGGGGAGAGCAAACTGGAAACTGGAAAAGCATTCACTGCAGCATTATATTCTGAAAAGTTGCCCAGATCTGTACAGGAATCCCAACAAAGTGAAGCATGGCGAACTGCAATGGAGGTGGAGATGAGTGCTCTAGCCAAGAATGACACATGGGACAAGTGTGAACTACCAACAGGAAAGTGAGCAGTAGGATACCGATGGCTATTTACTGTGAAATGCAGAGCTACTGTGTTTGCTGAGAGATATAAAGCACGATTGGTAGCAAAGGGGTGCACATAGGCATATGGCATTGATTATACCAAGACTTTTTCTCCAGTGACAAAAATTAATACAATTCAAGTATTATTCTAAGTTGCAGCTAATTTCAAAAGCCATTATAGACACCAAGGGTATTTAAATCATCCTACACATTAGCAGCTCATTTGCGCAATCTGTTTAGAATTAAAATCTTGCGTTTGATTATAGAGGTCATGTTCCATAATTGCATTCTTGCAAAATGTTAGTCTGACATTTGAACAAAGACAAACCTTGTTTAAGAAACTGTGAGATCCTGGTTTAGGTTAGTTGCGTAGAGAGATGCAAAGCCAAAAAAGAAATAGGACAAATAGGATTTAGAAACCAATTTGTGAAAGAGTAGGGCCAAGAATGGCCTTGTCTATTGGATGTGATCCACAACAAGGATGCTCTTTTGATGTTAGACACAATGCTTATGTATCTAGGATCTTTGTCTTAAAAGAATTTCAGGTTTCTGGCCTTCCACACTAGCCAGACATTAGAAGCCCAGATAGCTCTCCAGGCTGCAGTATTCCTACTGCAAGGTTTTGCTGAAATGCAATCTAATAATGAGCTTATATATCTGGCAACTGGTTAATCTTAGGGGATGAAATCCAGTCCTTCACTGCTGTCCAAACCTACAAAACAAGAGAACAATTTCTAAGATATGTTCCACAGAATCATTACCAAGGTTATAGATGGAGCAGCTGATATCCTGATCTGACGGGATGATATGACGCAACTGAAGGGCTCATTTCATAGAGAGAGTCTTGAAGGAGTTTCCAGACAAAGATGAAAACTTTCTTCGGCGCCATAGCCAACCATAGAGTACTGAAAACAGCAACCTCCTGAGGAGAATATGGTAAGTCAGAATCTGCTAAGATCCTATCTTAGGCTTTTTAAACCGTGTATTTTCCTTTTGAGCTAGTGTTAAAGGAGTATTTGTCCCTGCAAGTAGTTGAGAGATAGACATCCCGCAACAGAAGTGCTAGATTAGATAGGTCTTGTACTTCTAATATTCTTAGAGGTCTTCTCCATGTCCATAACCAATGCCAAGAATTTGAGTCCCACCATCCCATTTATGATAATAGAACGTTTTGTTGTAGAGTGGTTCTAAATAGTCTTGGGAATTGCTCTACTAAAGAAATATTAAGAAGCCAGGAATCCTTCCAGAATTTGATAGTTGCACTTGATCAAAACTGAGTGGCCCTCGGCAGCAACTAGATAGAGCAGACGAGAGATAGGGTCGCCTTGTCAGAGTCCTCTCTGAGGGAAAAATTCTTTGGTAGGGCTGCCATTTATGAGGATGGAGGAGGAGGTAGATTCTAGAAGTTCTTTTGTCCACCAAATCCATCTTTTAGAGAACCCCATCTTGGCCATAACATCATGCAGATTAATCCAATTTACAGTGTCAAAGGCATTTTCGAAGTATACCTCAAAGACGATGGCCTTTTCTTAGTTTCTTCAGTTCATCCACTGCCTCATTTGCTATAAGGACACCATCCAGCAACTTTCTTCCTTTAATAAATGCCATCTGATTAGGGGCTTTGATCTCATTCATAACCGGGCTTGGCCTCTTCTCTAGGACCTTAGAGATGATCTTAGGAATAGCACCAATTAAAGTGATAGGTCTGAAGTCCTAAACATACAAAGGTGTGACTGTTTTGACTAGCAGAGAAATATGTGCTGCATTGCTTCCCTTGGCTAATTTGCAGTTCCTGTAAAATTCAAAAAACAGTTGTAGGATGTAAGATTTGAAGAGATGAATAAAATGTTTGATATATTTAAAATTTAGACCGTCCAGACCTGGACTCTTTTCACTTCCACGACCTTGAATAGCAATTAATATTTCATCTTCTGAGAAAGGTCTCATAAGCTGTTGTTTAGACATTAGTGAGAATCAGTGAAATCTGATGTTGTGAATCTTAGCCTTTTCCACTGCACATCAGAAAACCTTTCTGTAAAATGATGTCTGAAACACCTCTTTACAGCTTCCGGATCCTTTAGCCATGTGTTTCCCACCCAAATGCCTTGGATGGAGTTTCTTCTTCTGTTCTTTTGGATCCACCTATGAAAATAGGCTGAATTGGCATCTCCTTGTCTAATCCAATGGATTCTTGCTTTTAGAAAATGTAGGCTGTCAATGCTTCTTGTTAGTACATGAAGTTCTTGCTGTTTGCTCAAGATCAAGTGCATATCAGGATTAGTAAGCTGAGAGCTTTGTTTAGCCTGAATTTCCAAATCAATAACTTGGTCCAGTAGTTGTTTTCTTTGAGCTAAGGTGCTCCTAGGATGCAGATTATTCCACTATTTGATTCCTGTCCTCAACTTTCTTATCTTGATCTTTAACCTGTGACTCGCAAAACCCCCTGGATTTATTTCAGAACTAAGATTTTCCACAACAGCCATGACGTCTGCATTTTCCAGCCAACAGTCAAGTACTCAAAATGGTTTAGGACCCCAATCTTTGAAGTTGCAGCGAGGGATACAGGGTAATGGTCAGATTCATCTCTATCAAGGCTAGATTGAGTCCAGGATATATCATTTCCCAGCCATGTATCGTTCACAATAAATCAATCAAGCCTACTCATGGATTTAAAGGACTTTAGAAGATACCAAGTAAATTTCCTTCTAACAATTTTCAGATCTTGAAGACACATACCGTTGACAAAGGTTCTAAACGCATTGATCTCATGATCCATGGAGCGTTGGGAAGTGCCTTACTTTTCTGAAGCATCTAAAACTGCGTTGAAATTGCCCATAAGACACAATTTATCCTCTTCTTTACCTTGATGTAAATTCAAGATTTGCTTCCATTGGATCTCCCTTGCTTCCAAATCATTATGACCATAAATGTTCATCATATGTGAAGTGATTGACTCTGAGTACCAATTACCTGATGCAGCTAAGAAACCATTTCAAGAGTAATGCTGAGTTTATTAAAAATAGATTTATTCCACATGCAGAGCAGACCACTAGATTTCCCTAAGGATCCCTTATAAATCCAATTAAACTCCTCATCATACCATAGGAATTGACATAAATTTCTATCAACAAGTTCCATTTTGGTCTCTTGAAGGCTCACAAAGTCAGGCAATTGTGTTGCGATAAGATTTTTCACTTTCTTCTGCCTCCCCTGGCCACTAAGGCCTCTAACATTATATGTGATAACCTTCATAGAGAAATATGATCATCTGAATCTCATGGAATCTCAAGTGCCTCAGGTCTTGCGGACTTCATAATTTGGCAGTTAATATTTATCAATTTCCCTTTGGTTTGCTGGGGATCTGGATTGTATGTTAACCACAAAAGTTTGCCAATCTCTATTGTGTGATCAGCTTCTGCCTCTAATTGATCAGAAGATAAGTTCAGGACATAAGAATCTCTTTGTTGAACAGCAAGGTGACTGATCCAATCTTCTAGAACTGCTATATCCTTTTCTCTGATTGAGTCATTTTCCTTGCGTGATTGGCTTCTTGTTTTAGGGCCACTACCTTTTCTTCTTTTGAGTATAACTTTTTTTAATGTGGCAGCTTCGCCTTGCTTTGCAGCAATGAGAGGGGGGGAAATCTTCTGAAGAAGATGAGATATGGTGGATAACAGTAGCTACCACTATTGAAGGAAGAGGCTGGAGAACATCTAGGTGCCCGTGGTCTAAAGTCTACTGAGATAAATTCATCGCCTGAAAAGAATTATCATCCACATTTGGAATAAGACTGCCTTTTTCCAAGGGAACCTGATCAGCACAAGGCAGTGGGGATTTACAGCATTCAAGACACTCCTCATAATACATTAATACCTCTCTCTGAGGAGCAGGGGCATCTAAGGGACTGCAGGCATCAAACACACCCATTTTCAGATGATTTAAACCAGAAACATCTTGAGTTTTCGGAACTCTTTCAATAGTGGAATCTAATTGGTCTCTGCTCAAAGTTTTTGAGGCAGGCCACCATGCAATTTGTTAGGTATCCAAGGCATGGTAGTTCCTATGGTAGTAACAATAGCACAAGGAACAACTAGATTAGATGCTCCAGTAGCCTCTTTACCTTTGCCTGAGTTTTGTAACCCCTGAGAAGTCATGGACTTAGCTGGTGACTCCAAATTATTAGAGCTAGCAACTACCTGATCCTTAACATTCATGTGAAGGCTAGAGCTTTGAGAATGCCCATGTGTAAATTCCTCTTCAGAGTGAAGACTAGAGGTGCCCCCATTGTTATCAAGTGAAGGCGCATAACCCCAACAGTCATTAAACCATGTTGAACTAAGCTCTGAAATGTGGAGAGTTACTTGTGAACCATCAACTAGGATAGGAAGGAGTCAACCACTTTAGAAGTCCAATCTAAGGAGATCAACATTTGGATTGCTTCCAAATAATTCTTATTTAAAGTGGCCTCATCAATTTTGATTAGTGTGCCTAGTTGAGGTCCAATCTTAACCAAGGCTTGGTAGTTCCATAGTTGTAGTGGAAGATCAAATATTTTTTTCCAGCAGAGCTTCTGTGGGGGAGGATCCAAAGAAGAATCTGACCATGGAAGAAGATCTGTTACCCAGTGAGCCAACCAAGCAGAGTCATGATTGATCAGGCTCTTGAATTCTAGTTTTTCTTTTTCCCATATAAGGATTTTACCCAATCCCATAGGGCTGATGATAATATTGAGATAGCCCGCTAATTTCAGACTAAGTTGAAGATCCCTACAGCCATCCAACTCAAGAAGGGTACCAGTATAGCTATGTTGTAGCCGAGAAAACTCAGTTGTAAAAGTGGATAATTTGAGTATATTGTCTGATCCCTGATGCTTATTAGGCTCTGGCATCGGTGGAGGAGCTTTACTAGTGAAAGCTGCAGCCAAGGGCCTCTGCCCTACACTATTAGCTGGGATCTAACCCAGCTTAGTACTGAAGACTGGGGCAGGAGCATTCTATTTTTTTAGAGGCATTGGTTCTTGGAATTTTGGCAACGTTAGCATGCAATCGGTATGAGCCAAACCAAATATTATTAAGCTGATATAGTCTAGTGTCCACCTCAATGTTATCGGTAAACTGGACAAAGCCAAAGAGAGTTCCATTTCTATCCAGTTTTTGGGCAATTGACAGTTCTCTCAAAGGGCCTTGCCTATTCATGATTTTGGACAGATTTTCTAACTGACAATCTTTGGGGAAGTTTGATATAAAGTAAGTTAGAGGTTGAAATTAACCCTGAGCTATTGTGGGATTCTTGGGCCTAGCCTTTCATGAACAGGGTGCCGAGAGGAGATCAACGTAGTTGCATAGCTTTGAAAGTTTTCCTTCCTAGGAAGCAGGGGAGTTTAACCAACTCAAATGGCATCTCATCCAATCCTCTTCAGTTGATGGGGGAGGATGATCCAACGGCAGGGGTGAAGAAAGAAGGAGAAGGTTAGTAGGAAGAGCAAGGAGAACGGAATAGCTCGGAGAAAACTTAGACTAAATGATAGAGGGAAACTGACCAAGGAGAACGATAAATGAAAGGAGTGGAGCTAAGCTACCCTAGTGGAGATGAGCTACCCTGATGGAGATGAGAGGTTCTACAAGGAAGAAGGAGGGCGTGGGGGGATGTTCTGGTGAGGAGAGGAGGAAGGGTGCGGGTTTACTGTTTATCATACTTCAACAGGGCTGTTTAGTAGGCCTTCCCAGGTGCGTAAGGCGTACCCAAGAAGAGGGAGAGCTGAGTAATGGATCTAGGAGAAAGAGGTGATGTATGGGGAGGAGGATATCGGAGAAGAGGGATGTGGAAGGGCAGATCTACTATTCATCACGGGGGTATGTACGAAGAGGAAAACTCTGTAAGAACAAGAAAGCCTTGATTGGGTAATAATGCCTAGTTGACTTCAGAATTCAATGAGGAGGGGACCAAACCAACGGTATTGAGTTGTTTGCCCTCTAAAAGCCCTGGACCTAACAGGTATAATTTTTATTTCATCCAACAACACTAGGATATTCTAAAGGGATTTTCTATTCATCAAGGAATTTCATCTAAAGGGCCAAGTTTTAATGGGTATGAGCTCTATGTTCATAACCCTCGCCGTAAATATTTCAACCCCCACATAGTTATATCACTTCAGGACTATTTCTTAAGTTGGGTGTAATTACAAGGTGCTCTCCAAACTATTAACTAATCGATTGTGGCAGGTAATAGGCAAAGTCATCTCCAAAAATCAGTAGACGTTCTTTTCAAGAGGCAAATTTTGGATAGTGTTTTGATCACCAATGAGCTCATTCACTCTGTCAAGCATAGCATGCAACCCAAAATCCTGTTTAAAGTAGATTTTTCAAAAGATTTTGATTTTGTGGATTGTGGTTTCTTATTGTCTATGCTTCACAAACTGGGCTTCTTCGAACTATGGATGGATAAAGGAATGTCTCTCGACTGCTCATGCGGTTGTACTTGTGAATGGGAGTAGTGCAGGAGAATTTAAATTGGAATGAGGTCTTTGTCAATGAGATCTTCTTTCTCATTTTCTCTTTCTAGCGGCGGTGGAGGGGCTGCACTTGGTTATAGACAGGGTTGTGTAACTGGGGAAGCGGTTTGGGGTAAAGGTGGTCTCACTTTCTATCTCCAACCTTCAATATGCTAAAACATGTTACTATTTACAAAAGGGATGACAAAAAATATATTTGCAATGAAAGGTGTGTTTTGTATCTTCAAACTCATATTTGGCTTATCAATCAACTTCGTAAATTGTAATATCTATGTACTGAATAGTAGCGCTGAGGTTCTTGGAAATTTTGCCTCCATGTTGCATTACAAGTCAACCACCTTATTGGCTACTTATCTTGGCCTGCCGATCGCCGATAACCTATTTTGTCAAATATTTATCATTTGCTGGCAGGATCACCTTGGTAAGGTTTATCCTTTTTTATTTTCCGGTTTATTATCTTTCTCTGTTCCGAGCACTGAAGTAAATAATCATGGAAAGGAGCAAATTCAACATGCCTTTATTGGGTAAAAGTTGAAAATATGAATCGGCAGATCCATTAGATCAAATGGAAAAATCTTTCTCTGGAAATGGAGGCCGGAGGGTTTGGTACGTAGGGATGGCCCTTACGTACAGAAACTAAGAAATCGTGGTATACTTGATTCATGATATATATATATATATATATATATATATATGAAGCCCTTAGACCACTGCAGTGATTGGAGACTAATTACCTTTCTGGACTCTGTCTAGAATCAGGCACGTTTCTGGAAAGGCTTTGTGCTTTAACATTAACACTAGACAGATTCTAGTGATGGGATTGGGTTAGGAGACATTATTTTGGATATCGAATTGGATGGGAGATGGTTGTTTAGCCCTTTACTATTCCACACTCTACAAAACCTATCTTAGGGGAGAATAGCGGTAGCGGAATGGCTGTGTCCGCTGCCATTACCGTTAAGGTAGCGGATGAAGGTGGTGGATTCGTTATCACTATCAGCATCCATCATTCCACTATCGCTATTCCACTACCTTAGTGGTAACAGTAACGGAATAGCGGTAGCGAAAATCCATTATTTCATCTTCATACGATATGTTGGTGGTAGTGGTAGCGGTAGCGAACATTCGCTACTTTAAAACGACCCTAACCTTTACCATTATCATTATTTAGCGGATTCTAAAACTCTAACCGTTACTGTTAGCATTTTTTCCATTACCGCATTTAGCGATAATGGTAATTGATTTCTGCCAATTCTGCTACCCGTTATTCACCCCTACTCTCTCTTACAAAGGATGCATTTGTGGCAAATCTGGGGAGCCTCCAAAACGAAGATTGAATATGGATCTTAACCTTTCGAAGGCCTCTCTTTTCATGGAAGAAAGAATTATTAGATGAGCTAAAATTCTATGCTACATTGGAGATGAACTAGAGATATCGTGTGGATATGTAGTGTTGGTTAGGAGACAAAACTGGAAGGTACACTGAATCTTCAGCTTATAAAATCATCAAAGAAGTACAAAGTTCAGGGGCAAAGCCTTAGGGGGTGTGGGCTCTAGTCACCCCTAAATTTTGAAGAATAAGTTCAGTTGTACTGTTATGAGCTAATAAATAAATTGTATAACAAAGTAAAAATTTGATACGTGCAAATGAATAATAAAGACAAGTTTTCTTCTGAAATTTCCTTCTCTCCGCCTATTTTTTTTCTTCTCTATTTCTCTTCGCATCTCATCTTTATATACACGAAATTTGTCGACAAATCGTACATTCAATTAATACTAACACTATTCATCACTATGCACAATAAATGTTAACACTATTCATCACTATTCACAATAAATGCTAACACTATTTGACATAAATGTTATGTCTGCAATGTGGCATTCACAATAATTCATAACACTTCCCCTTGAATGTCCATCATATTATGCCTCGTTAAAACCTTACTAGGAAAACACCCTGTGGGAAAAAAATCCTAGTGAAGGAAAAAGAGTACATGATTTTATGATCTCCCCCTGTTGGACACATTTTGAGTTTCCTCATGCCGATCCCTTTGACCAATTTTTCATAAATTGCATTAGGTAGTGCTTTTGTAAACAAATCTGCCAGATTGTCACTTGATCGAATTTGCTGAATATTTATATCACCATTTTCTTGAAGGTCATG
>JAOWBN010024050.1:0-10527 GCA_028565015.1 Pinguicula moranensis
CGTTTATTTCAACTCTGCATTACTATCATGAAGACCTGGGTTCGATTGCCAGACATTATCCCTGGATTTATTGGGCATTATTATTTTTGGATCTTTATTTTGTTTCATTTATTTAAATTTCAGTAATCCCTCGCTTGTCAGCTGAAACGACAGCGGTATAAGTATTTATTTTCTTTTTCGTTTTTTGGTCCAATCTTCACGTGCTCTCTAAATCCTAAATCCCACGCTCAGCTTGCGAGGGGTGTTAGACTACAATACTCATCAGGATGCTGACTCTATGTCACTGACAAGTCCTTCTCAAGATAATTCATCTACAGCACAAAAATCTTCCTTGTCCCGAGAAGCTGACACCCACATTCAAAGGCCACATGGATTGACAATTTCCCAAACCAAAGTTTCACGCCAAAGGACGTATGGGGTCTCACACCACAGTCTTTCATCAGAGTTATCTGCAAAAGAGAAATCAATGTAATGATGCAACTTGACTAAATGATCTATATAACATCTAGAACACACCGTGTAATATCATCAAGCAAGATCAATGGAATTCTCTATTTTCCCTTGAATTCCTAAACCTCCATGGATTTCCATGGAGGTTGTCATGGTATCTAACCTCTTCATGGTATCTAACCAATAAAGGCTTAACCGCCATGTTCTTCCTCGTTTTTTTATTTTCTGCACAATAAGCCTGGCTTTTCAGTGATAATCATCTCCCACTTTTCCCAGAATCTTCTTAACTACCTTGAAGTTCAAAGATATGGGTCTCTGCCTTCTCCTTACTCCAATTTTCCGATTCCTTCAGGTGTACTGGCTGGAACTTTGAACTCTGATGAGGCAAGAGACTTCGAGCTGCCTCTCAAGAAACGTTTTTACCTTCAGCCTCTTTCACCAGTGGAGGCCGCCGCCCGGGCCAAGGAATCCGCCAAAGAGATTATCAATGTAAAGGAATTGATCGGCAAGAAAGCTTGGCCGTACGTGCAAAACGATCTTCGTCTCAAGGCTGAATACCTCCGGTATGATTCACGAGAGAATCAAGAAAATACAGGATTTCGCCTCAATGCTTCACAGAGAAGCAACCAAACATTCTTCAATCTCACAATTTTCCGCACGCCATCTTTTACGTATTGATTTGGAAAGATTTTGTGGGAAAGATTTCTTTCAACAAAGAAAGGGGAGAAATACCTTCACGGCGCATAGAGAACAAATGGAAAACCCTATGCGCTTAAACTTGTGTCAAGACATCTGGGCCAGGAACTATTTGGACTCATGGGCTACACCTTTTGAAGTGGGCTAATCAAATTTATTTCTGCTGGGCTGATTTTGAGCCGTCAATTTATGGGCTTGCTTTTCTGTTGAATTGGGCCTGCACGGATCTATTGGGCTTCGTATAGTTGGATCTTTATTTTTCTTTTCTTTATTTAAATTTCAGTTATCCCTCGCTCGTCAGCTGAAGCGACAGCGGTATGAGGTATTTATTTTCTTTTTCGTTTTTGGTCCAATCTTCACGTGCTCTCTAAATCCCACGCTCAGCTTGCGAGGGGGTGTTAGCCCAATAATACCAGGTCCCATTCATCAACCAACAGAACACTTCATCAATTCTATGAAGACAAGTGGCAATGAAGAAGTCAACAACATATCTTCCTCAAATCTCGGTACTATAGTTACTTTCATTTCTCATTCTATAAAAGTTTGTAACGTAGAAAACATCACCAAGCTTTCATCAATGGAAATTGAGTTTTTCACCAAAATTCCAAAGCCACCATGGTTTTACTAACCTCTTCAAATAGGATAGTTCTGCTCGCCTATCTTAAGATTGAACCAGGGTGATGACTTAGGTAGGTACTTCTTCTGTATAAGCAATCTAACCACATCATAATCCAGACCATCAGTCCCGCAATCCTCAACCTGTATTAGCTCTTCGATGGAGTTTGTGAGCTCTTTTAAAAACTGAAGGTTCTAGCGGTGAACGCGAATCCGAGTGAAGTTGATCCATTTGTTATTCGGATGGGCAGCCACATAAGGGGACCATCACCGAATCTGAGTTAGTCCAGCTGCTTCCCAGTTCTGTTCTAGGCTGGAGAACCGGTCCATAACCTCTTTCGAACCAGTGTGAACTAAAACTTATGTCCTTGGAAGAAGCGACACTTCGACGTCGGAGAGACACGGCCCCCCCTAGTCAACCGCAACAACACATTTTTGGACGCAAAAGAGATGGCGACTAAATAGAATTCCGACCACTTTGTCTCCTCCTCCGTAGGATTGAAGGAAATTTCTTTGATCTCCCGAATTTGTCCAGGCATCGGTCTACCGGAATTTTCGATCACATCGTCCAAGCTGTGGGATGCAGCTTTACTTGGTTTCTTGTTCGGCGCCTTTTGTACCTTGACCAGGTTGGCTCTTAGTGTGTAGTCCTCCACCTCGACCGAATTCATGGCTCTTGATGTTTTTCCGATGTTGCCCACTGTCTCAAAGCGGACGAAACCAAACTTCTTCCCGAGGTGGTCTAGTTTTTGGAATCTTGATCGTGTCAACTTTCCCCATTTTGCTAAAAGTCACTCGCATTGCAGCTTCCGTCCAGTCCAGGTTGTTGACGGAAAGTTGGTGAAATAAAAGAAAATTCCCTTTTCACGCAAAGTATCTAAATCGATCCATTGTTTTTTCCTTAGCCGCCATTTCTCCACGACAAAGGATGGCTCACTGTCACGGAGGTTTGCCTTTTTCCTTCCAACAGTGATCCACTCCCCTTCCTCCAGCACTGCAGAGGATCAAGGGGTCGGGGAAGAGATGAAGGTGGCGATTGTTTGGCCTCGATAGCCTCCATTGGGATAGAATGCAAGCCGAGTTCTCGAGGTGAGAGGCTAGAGAACATTTTAAGAGTAGAAAATCTAAGTGCTGTTGTATAATTGATCACTAGGCGCAACTATGTATTGTATATTCTGTATTAGATCGATTGCGTTACCTCATACGTCTTATATCCTAAGCAACAAAATCAAGCTTACACATCATCTTCCCTGTTTTCAGTCATTTTCTCCAACAGCTCTTTTTTCGATGTTTTTTTTCTTTTCAAAAATGATATAATTTATTAAAATCAAACGGCATTTGTGGGCGAAAGCCATTACAATACAAAACAGTACATATTCTTTGTTAATTTATTATTCTTAATTTTGCAGGAGTTTCCTAGCTTTCCTCCTTAGTTGTAATTGCGTATCCCAGACTTCCTCTCTAAACCAATTTGATGTCGTTGAGAAAACGGCCGACGAATTCAAAAGACGAGCCATTTTCCGACAGCGCCGCCCTGCTCTTCCGTTTCATTGATTCAACGTTTGACCTGATCTGACTTGCCGGATCCATCAGAACCCTAAGCCCAGTCTCAATCTCTGCCGCCGATACAATCACACTACTCCCCTTCTTATAATCCATTTTGATCTCCACTCCAATTCCCAAATCCTTCACCAGCTGAAACGCATTCGTCGATTGCTCGGCGTACAACGGCCAAACTCCAATCGGAACTCCACACCAGATACTCTCGAGCGTCGAATTCCAACCGCAGTGTGAAACGAAACCGCCTATTGCAGAGTGGGATAACACCGCAAACTGCGGCGCCCATCCGATCACCTTGCCGATTCCGGCAGTCCGTTGAAGAAATCCCTCCGGCAAAACCTCCTCCGGATTTTCGTACTCGCCGGGATTCGTGAATGTTCCCTGGGGAGGGGGTTTCCTCAGCGACCATAAAAAACGATACCCACTCTGTTCGAGAGCCAGGGCAATTTCTTTCACCTGGGTTTCATTGAACGATCCCATACTCCCGAAACAGAGGAACACCACAGAGGAATCAGGTTGTTGGTCGAGCCAATTCATGATCTCGGGATATTTGGGGTTATCCTCGTTTCCGTTGTCGGAGTGAATCAGGGGTCCAATCGAGTAAACTGGGGGGATTTTTTCATCGTCTGAAAGGGATTTCATCCCGTGCGATTCCAGTTCGAGGAAAGTGTTCACCAGGATTCCCTTCGCCTCTTTGTATTCTTCGACGAGATGATAAAACTCTTCGCCACCAGTTTTATCAAATGTAATCGGCGGAAGCTGTTTGCCCGGAACTGGGAATCTGTAAGATGGGATGGAGATTTCAGTGTCCGAGTTCTCATATTTCATCACGTCTTGATTTGGATCCTCTATCATGCTCTGTATATGGAACATGAGGCCTAGACATGAAGCGCCGGAGGTAAAGAAGACGTAAGTCGGCGCGCCAAACTCGTTCGCCACATCTATCATGGTGGTACAGAACATGTCCACAATGAATCCCGCCAGCTTAGAATCAGAGCCGAAATTCTGGATGAGTTTTGCTACCTCATCTCTCACGTTGTCCCTGTGGCTATGGATAAACTGTTGATGGACGGATATGGGATGGGTGCCCGTCCACGACGGCGTATACTCACTCGGCGGAACGTCGATGAGACGGATTCGGGTACTGGTTTCCGGCGAGTATTGCTCGGAATTGGCAGAAGAAACTTTACTGGAACCGAAAAATGGCTTTATAACTAGCATGGAGATAGAGAGTGTGTCGTCTCTGTCGATTAGCAGGTTCGCCAACTCGAGAGTTGCTTGCAGGTGGCCTCTTCCTGGAGAAGGAATGATGACGAGCTCGGATTGAGGTTTTGCAGTCATTTTCGCTCAAAGAATTTCTATTGTTCTGCTCTGAGATGCTTGAAAAGATGATGTCAAAAGGATCATTGAAAAGGGTCATTTAAAAAGGGATCAATCCTGGGAGTGATGTCATGGATGTGCTCTACAGTTTTAACGTTTTGTCGTCAGAATCCTTGTTCGTAGACAATTTGGAATCTTGTTCTGCTGCTTCTAGATATGCGCTCAAATCGAAGTGGTTTGGTTTGGTTTGGTCCACACAAGTTCTGCTTCTGCTCTACGCCTCTAACTTGAAGATGTGTTTTTGGCTTCAACTGAACTAGCGGCGACGCATTGCTGGGTAAGAAAACTCAAATTTCCACGTGACAAGTGGGGAGTCTCATAAGACTCCAATTTTGACTGCTTTTTATTTTTTGAAGGAAGGAAGGTTCCTTTTTTAATTTTTTTTTAATTAAAAACAAACCCCATTTATGTTCGGAAACCATTACAATACGAACAGTACATATTCTTTGTGAATTTACTCTTCTCAATTTCGCCCATACATGAAAATCTTTGTACTAAGATTGGTTGTGACCTATTCCGTTTATATCTCTTTCTTTTCCGAACTTTCTTCATTATCTATAGCTTCGTATTCGAGTCGTACAGTTTTATGTTACCCGGTTGATATCAATGGTCATTCCATTCTGCTTCGGACTCTTCCTGCCGTGTTGAAATTCGCCATGTCTTCTTCATTCCTGCACAAAATATTTTTTGTTCCAGTGTAGCAATTGCCTCTTCTCCGTTCCATACAATCAAAGAGCCTCTGAGACCCGTAACTGCACTAGCCGGCCATATGAAATATGATGCAGTGAGCATGAAAGTGTTGATTGCGAGGTACAAGGCCTACAATACAAGTCTCAACAGGGTGTTGTCCCACACGGTTTGTGAAAATGGAAATGGAAAAGTTTAAATATGAAAGTGAACTACAAACTGAATACCTTAAGACTAAAGTTTTTCAGGGAGTAGTTCACTGTCATGGTATCGGAGCGAGGTTGGGACTGCACTGCCCCAATCTAGCCTCTGAGACCCGTAACTGCACTAGCCCGACCATATGAAATATGGTGCAGTGAGCATGAAAGCCTTGATTGCGAGGTACAAGACCTACAATACAAGTCTCAACTACAGGGCATGCCTAATTGGACTTGACGGGGTGTTGTCAGAGTGATTTACTGTCACGTACCACTGCGAATACTTCTCCAAGAGCTTGTTGGAGTATTCTTCCCTTCGGGGTGCGAAACCAATCTATCATCATCACTTAATCCGTCATCTTCCTCCTGTCCCACCATCACGCCTTGTGTCTCACAATCTTCTTTGTGGGCCATCATATCCATCATCTCGTAATCTCGTTCATATCAACTGTGGGTTCCAGCCTCTTCACTATCGCTGAAATCGATTCGTTGTCCCTGCCTTGTCCCCCATTTTCTTTACCGCCTGTGTAACGTCATGCAATTGGTTCTGGTCTCCATTCCATGGTGTATGAGATTCTAATTTTCATTTTCCTCGCTCTGTGGTGATACTTCTTGTTCTACATTAGTGCCATTTGACTGTTGAACCCACCTCTCTAGTGTAGGGTACAGGCTGCTGATTGTGCGTCTTCCACTTGCCCCTTCAATTCCTCATTCTTCCCGTTCTCACCAGTTCCAAAAACCTTCGCCGGCTCTTTGATATTCCTGAGAAATTCTTTGAGCAATTCCGCCTCCTTATCAGTTCCACTTGTTTGTCCCCCATCTGTTTTAGAACCAACAATAGGTACCGGTGCCTCCATCAGCCGTGAATTTGCCAAGCTAACCGGGATCGCATCCTTCCCCCTCCCTGTATTGGTAATTTGAGATGCCTCCATCAGCCTCAACCCTGCCTACACCTCTTGCTCCAGTCGGCTTTCTAAAGTTCCCCTCATCGTCGATGTAATTTGTTTCTATAAACTATTAGTTTTCTTACAAGTTCAGAATCCCAGAATCAAGTCCTCGTACGAGAATCTGTACTAGAACCAATTCCAGAAAATTGAGCAAAAAAAATGAGTAAACAAACGAAAACAGTTTCTCGAGACTATATTATTGGTTTATAATCCAGTATTGCTTTCTGGATTGCTTTTTCTGCTATGAATTGTTTGCCTCAGTTGTGAACTCTGTCTTAAAACTTCTCCAGGCAGCGGGCCAAAGGCCACCTTCTAGCAAAATTGGACTTTTAGGATTTAGACTGGCTCTACTTCCACAACAAAGTTAAATTCAAAAAACATCTTTTGAAAAGCAATCTAAAACTCTTACTCAACTAATATAGAAGAATTCCTGTAGATTTTTGCAAAAAATTCAACACATAAACTAAAGAGAATCAACAAATCTTGACTTGAAACTCAAATACTGTATGGACAAAATATGCTATCGTGTAGGAAAAACCAACATAGAGATCAAGCCCACTTGGCAACTAGAGCCATTAATCCACCACCAAGAAGCAGTGACACGTTAGCAGCCAACTGAAGCTTCCCATTGCCCTGAAGCCTGGGGTTCATGAAATCAGCAGCAAGAAGATCTACCAGAGCCATGTAAATCAATATCCCGGCAGATGCAGAATTGAAAATGCCTTGCACGATAAGGGCTGTTGGGCTCGTCTCGCTGTACACGTTGGTTAGTCCAATGCCAATGGCAATGCCACTCGGCGTTGTCAGGGCAAAGAACAGCGCCATTATCGCCATAGCCCGCGTATTAAATCTTGCCTGGAAAGTTTACAGCATGTATCAATACTTGGAACTCATGGCCCTGAACTATATATAGAACAGAGATAATAGCAATGTTGAGTCACCTGAGTGATACAACCTCCTAGGCCTATGCCTTCAAAAAATTGATGGAA
The DNA here is from genome assembly GCA_028565015.1 of Pinguicula moranensis. Classification (NCBI taxonomy): domain Eukaryota; kingdom Viridiplantae; phylum Streptophyta; class Magnoliopsida; order Lamiales; family Lentibulariaceae; genus Pinguicula; species Pinguicula moranensis. The sequence goes on from JAOWBN010024050.1 coordinate 7,522, forward strand.
TGTCAATGCAACAATTAGAGGCTTGATAGTAGCTGGATTTTCTGATGCACCTAATGCAATCCCAATGATCACAGAGTGCACTATAATTCCCAGTTCCAAGACCTGCAAGCATAGGAGTTAAATTCATGACAGGTCATATGTACAGGAAAGTAAAGACTCTAAGCCCATGCATAAATATGATAAGATTCATTTATTAAGTCAAATAAAGACTTTTATGTTCATTATGGAAAAAAGTTAAGTTGGGCGCGGGCGCTTCGCAAAAGTTAACTCTTTCGTTGACCAATTAACAGATTAGTTAATCACTCGTGCTAATTGATTAAAATACTCGTACACACCTGAGATATCACACGGTGGCGTAGTAGGTCACTTTCCTTCGATTCTGTAACCGCCCCGTGAGACTGGCCGTGTCCGTGGTGGGCATGACCCGAAACCGCCTTCTCCTCATCTGCAACGACGCCGGCAACTTCAGACTTCCCTCCGGACCTCCGCCGGTAGTAGGAGGTTGCGTAAGTATCGACCATGAGCGTCCCAATGGCAGCGACCATGGCGATGAAGCCCGTGAAGGGGAAATCCCCCCATGGAGACTCGCTGATGCAGGGTGACGTCAGACTCTCGAAAGCGTCCGGCAGTACGTGGATGAATCCAGTGGCAAGAATCACTCCGGCCGCGAATGCCTTCACCACGAAGAAGAAGTTCCTCTCCGGGCTCAGAGAGGGGACCCACTTCCCGGCTACGGGAAGACAGACGCCGACCAAGCTCGCTGTCAGTATTGATCCTATCGCCGCCCCTTTGTACTTGAGGGCCAAGCTCCGGTCACGAGGTTCGTCGTCGCTGTCGCAGGTACATTCTCCCAATACAGCGGCGGGGAGAAGGAGAAAGAGAGTGGCCCAAAACAGAGTATTCATGGTTGGAAAAGGGAACTGAAAAATCTCTCCTTTGGGGATAACACAACTGATCGATCTGAGATCGAGAATTGGAGTTTTGTGCTTCTCTGTTCAGCTTTTGCAGAGAGTTCGGAGATACTTTATCAAGAGAAATGGCGACATTATAACAACACGGAAGAAGGGAGATCAGAGAGTTTGTTCATTGTCAGTAACAAGAAAGATTACAAACAATGTCAACATAGCTATAATTTTATTTAATTTTTTGGTTTTTAAAATGTAAAAGAAGAAAAGGTTTTGGAGCAGAAAGAGTCAACGATGTCGAAATCCTTACATATTTATCATCATCAAATATCAATAGTTTTAATTCTAAAACACGTGGAGTCCTTACTAAATTGGCTCTTCCTCGTCTTCTTCCACTAATCTAAGAATTTTTGTTTGGGGGCAAAACTTTTCTTGTGGTTAAATAAAAAAAATTAGGGATGGAAATAAAAAAAAATTAGGGATGGGGTGAAATTTTTTGGGGATGAATGAGGGTAAAAAATAATTTACCTATAAAAAATAATAATTTTATAAGGTCGAGATACAAAAATTTAAAGTTAAAGCATTTAATATAATATTAAGTTAACTTTGAGATTAACAATATATATAAACCTACAAATAAAATATATAAAAATTGTTTTTACTGTAGGTTGTAATAATTTTTTTCTCCTAAAGAGGATTAATTTCATATTCAAATTCGTAGTCCCGTAGGCAGTTAGCATTGATGGACAATACTTTTGTTTTAGAGTTATTAAAATTTTATTATTTTTAATAATAATTTAACTTCCAAGTTACAATCGATGTTTTTGGTGAGACTTATGGGGACATTCTTGACCACCAGGGCAACCCGTTGGGGTTAAAAGTAAAAGAAACAATCGATGTTAATTAAAAGAATGGTACTTAATGATAGAGTTTGCTTCGTAAACGGTTTCACACCATAAAACTGGATCAGACCATTCGTAAATGAGTCAAACCCATATCTGCACGTTTTGCATAAGCCCAAAATTGTATTCGCCTATTTTTAAGCGGGCGGATACGGTTTAAAAACTGTTTCGACCTGTATTCGCCCATTTTTTAATGAATTAGACCGTTTAATCCTTTTAACCCGTTTATATAAATGTATATCCGTTTTAACCCGCACGTTTTCAAAAAGAATGAAATTAACCCATTTATAAATTAAAAAAAAAAAACTCTAAAGTCTAATTTCTAACTTAGGTTTATAAATTTTAGGGTTTAGTTAATATTTAGGTTTTAACTCCTAAACCTTAAATAAACCCTACGGCCTAAACTAAACCCTAAAATTTATAAACTGATAAGCTTAATAGGTGAACCATAAAATATAAACTATACTCAGTTTGTACCCTAAAGGTTATAAGTTCACAAAGTTCGGAGCAAATCATGCTTATAAATATATACAAACTTATAAACTTGGGATATACATTTATAAATTTAGGATGTATATATATAAGCTTAAAGTTATAAGTTTATATAGGCATGGCCATTCGGGAATTCGGGATGGGAATTGCCCGTTCCCGTTCTCGTCCTGAATTATTTCAGGACCGGGACGCTCATTCCTGTTCCCGTCCTGATTTCTCAAAGTCCTGAAAATTTTGGGACTTCGGGATGCGGGACTTCGGGATATCCCGAAGTCCCGAAGCCTGTTCCCGGTCCTTATTTTTTTCGGGAGCAGGATGCCCATTCCCGATCCCCTCCCAATTTTCCGAAGTCCCAAAATTTTCGGGACTTTGGGAAATCGGGACTTCAGGATTCGGGATCTCGAATCCCACAGTCCCATTTGTCCACCCCTAAGTTTATACCCTAATAATTAGTTCATACCCTAATCCTTAAGTCTATAAGGGCCAGTTTGGTAGTCGGGCAGGAGTAAACTAGGTTCGCGGACTACTGTGTAGCTAACACGAGTAGGTGCGTTTGGTAGGGGACATTCAAATTTTTTCTGTAGTTGGTTTAGGGTGTTTTGTAGTCGTCCCTCAGAACACGGATTACTAACTTAAATTACTAATATGCCCTTACTTATACCATATAAATTTAAAAAAAAAACTACTTCACAAACCCCTTTTCCCTC
>JAOWBN010024061.1:0-10527 GCA_028565015.1 Pinguicula moranensis
ATGTATTGAGTTCCAGCAACTTCACTAAATAGAAGCACTGGAATTTAATAGAGCCATTTTGCTCTAGTCCATTATTATTTAATATAATTAAAAATAAATTTACCTGCACTATCGAATCGATTGAGCAGATTGTAATTGAAATTGCAATGTGGTAGTTAATGTTACTAGTTATGGGCCTAAAACTGCAATTGAAGCTATTTTATGGTACTAAAATTATTATTTTCCTTTCCCTAAATTAATCAAAAGAAAAAATTACAATGTATGAAGTATGAACCAATATCAAATTTCCCTTTTGAAAGCACCTTTGCAATTCACATTTCCTCTTCAGAGCCAATGTATATGAAGCGAAGATCCCAATAGACAATGTATGCTGAGTCCCTGCTGCACTGGTTAATTCAATCAGCATCTCCAAGACCATCACTGCCATCTCCTCTCTTGGAGACTGGAGCATAAGAAGAATTGTGCATTTTCTTTTGCGAAGTAATCTCAGCATTTATACGCAAGGCCGCTGCTGGAAAAGAGGACCCTGAAATTTCATATTTCCAAGTTAAAACAATGAAAACAGAACACTAACGAAGACATTCTTTCAAGAAAATGACCATTTCCCAAAGAGAAATAATAGACAATGTAGGTAAGAAGAACATACTGTAGAAGTGGTATCTGACAACCCTGGAGAAAGAAGCATTTTCAACCGACCTATTCATACTGTTTGAAATGATGCAAGTAGCATATCAGCCACCACGTAGAGCATCTGAATAGGAACTTGGATCCATGGGGTCCAAGTCATCATCCTCACTATGTGCACATTTCTTATAGCCTCTTCCAGATGGCGGTTTCATATCAGACCTGCACCGCCCCAGTCAACCAAGTTATTTCTCTTTTGAATGTAAACACAATTCAAAGGAAACATACCCGTGTTTGGGAGGTCTCTTCTCCGTATCTCTATGATTGCTAGCAGCAGTGACCAAATTTTAATGGCCATCTACTGGGGATGATAAGTATTGGCTTTTTGGAAGCTTGAAATTTTGCACAAATATGCAACTCAAACCATAGTCAGCAGCGTCACTACATAAATTAGTACTGAAGCATTCAAAATGATTGAAGCCTTTGATGGGGTATAATCATTTAAAGAAAGAAAGGCGCTCAGTCATCTGCTAATGGCCTCAGACTATAATATCAAGCGAAAATAGAAAAGATTGTGTTCCTCCATTTGAGTTTAGAGAAAGAGAAACAATGTACACGTTTAGATGTGAATTTGTGGTCGATTTGCAAGATTCTCAAACAATTGTTAGTATAGTTTGTATGAAAAATTACAAATGTTGTAAAATTGTAGAAAATAAAGAGACACGAATTTTAATGCCTGTGGTTCACCGTCTCCTTAGATTCGGCTAATCCTCGTTGAGCTCTGGAATCGAACGCTCTTGTAGCTTTTATTAATATGTCACAAATTTACACAAACTTACAAGTATCCTTAAAGTAAAACAACATCAGCAACTAATCCTTAAAGTTCTAGCAAGAATCTATTCTAAAATCAACAAAGAATTTAAGAAAGAGGAATTATATAACTAGATTTAGAGAGACTACAAAGAAAGATATCACATACAGTAAAGAGATCTCAAAGGAAATAGTAGAGGCTTCAAACCGAATGAGATTAAAATCTCTGTAGAGTACTTGAACCACTTCAAAATGGGTGTTAAACTGTAGATCTGTCCAAGACAGAGAGATTTCACCAATTGAAATCAGTAAGCAAAGTAAAGTCTCGACGAAAAGTGAAATGTTTGCCGGCGAGGAAAGTCGGAAGGTATAGAGAATTGAGAGAGCAAAGTCTTCGAGAGAGAATCAAAAATTCAGAAAGTGACGCGTCGTTCGACGCAAAAGCATAGATACCCTTAACATCTTCCAATCTACTCCGTTGGATTAGGTTCAATCAACGGTCTCAAACTCGTCGAAATTGCAAATAAGCAAAGCCGTTAGATCAAAGTGACAACAAGTGGTCTAGATTGCACCGAACACACCACCAAATACCAACCGTTGGATCTTGTTAGATAATCCAACGGTCATGACCTTTCGCCTTCAGCGTCTCGAGCACGCTACTTTTAGGACCGTAGGATCAACATTTGAATGAATGATTGAGATAAACAACTAAAGCTTCCAGCATATAGAACGTTGGATAAAAAAATAGATGTACGGTCAAGATCAATTTATCACTTAATCAACTAACAAAAAAACAGCCGTAGGATCTAACAAAAACAATGGTCCAGATTATAACATAGGTAATGGCAAAATCGTAAATTTACAAACTAAACGTATTTTGAGAATTTCAAATATTCACAAGGGCATTTCAGTAAATTCACACAATTTAATGACAAAATTGTAATTTCAGATTATTTCAAGGACATTTTTGGTACTTCACTCAACAGGTTTATTTCCAGATTCGCGAAATGCATTAGTAAATCTGGAAAGAACACACAATCGGGTTCAGTGCTTGCAATAGCCCTAGGACTCCATGCCTACTCCCCAACCACTACATCCCATGCATCTAGGCAAATTGGTTTGATGACCTCCCAAATTTTTATCCATTTTATTTATAAAGGTCACTTTTTCGTAATGCTAAGATGGAAACTGCTATTTTGAACTGGGATGCTGCCACTGTGATACATTGGTCCTCAGTATTGTAATAATACTTCATACCTAAAACTGAAACAATTAGCAGTCTGCTCCTTAGTAGCCACATGTCCTAACTCTAGAAGTCAATTGGTCAGTTTCTCTTTGATGAAGAACTTATCAATCTCCACATGTTTGGTTCTGTCGTGTTGGACCGAGATATTGACAATACTGATAGCTGATCTGTTGTCGCACCATAACTGAATATGTGCTCCCTCATCCATCTTCAACTCTTTCAACAAGGACCTCAACCACATCATCTCAGCAACACTCAGGGTCATGACTCTGTACTCTGGTTCAGCAGTAGAACGGGCAACGACTGACTGTTTCTTACTCGTTCATGAGACCAGATTTCCTCCTTCAAACATGCAATATTCAGATGTGGACTTCCTGTCATCAACACAGTTAGCCCAATCTAAATCACAATATCCCTCAATGTCCATATGCCCGTTCTTCCTAAAGATCAATCCTTTTTTCGGTGCACTCTTCAAGTATCTCAGGATAAGGTACACCACATCCATATGACCCTTTCTTGGGTTATGCATATACCTACTAACCACACTCACAACAAATGAGATATCAGGTCGGGTATGACTTTCTCTATTCATGGGCTCACCAGCATCAGCACTTAGATTTACCTTCTGCTTGATAGGGACCCTAGTAGGATTACAACCAAACATGCCTGTCTCTGTGAATAAATCCAAGACATACTTCCTCTGGGATAACACTATCACTTCTGGTCCCCGAGCTACTTCAATCCCAAAGAAGTATCTCATCTCTCCCAAATCCTTTACCTTGAATTCCTTGCTCAGTCTAACTTTCAGCTCTGCTATCTCCCTCTTATCATCTCCTCTAATGATCATATCATCCACGTAACACAGCCAATATCGTGAGAGAGAAGGATGTACCTTCTCTGACCAAACATTGGATTCAAATCCATCAAAAACATCATAGTTCGCTTTGTTTCATCATTCTTTGCCCTCATGCAGGCTGGATCACTACAACATTAAGCAGGTAGGAAGTAATCTACTTCCTCCCACGACTTGATGAGACAAGCAGCATAATCTTCAACTTTTTTTTATCTTCTTGAACCAGATCATGAATCTCCTTTTCAATCTGAAACACATTCATTGGTTGCATGTGTTTTGTGCAGAATAAACGGACTGGTGTTAGAAATTTGGATTCAAGAGTCATCAAGTGTGTATTTGTAGGATACTCAGTTACCCAACAGGGATATGTCTGTTGGAGCCCAGTTGAGAAACAATCATTTGTGAGTAGAGGTGTTACCTTTCATGAGCAGGAACCATACTTTTTAAAGAAGAATCTAATTCAATAAATTGTGTAGAAGTTATTAGTGAAAAAGGTGTAAATATACCACTATTTAACATTGTTGTCACCGTTTTAGACCCTCGAATAACATTAGAACATTATTATAGTGGATTTGTTGACGAGGATGATAGAGCCCTTGTATAAGACTATAATTGGAGAAATAACTAGTTTGTTAAATGAATTGTATGCAGAATATCAAACATGTTCGGGTATTAGTGTTCAAACTCATGGTAGTAGTTCTAGTAGTAGTGCTTTTAGTAGAACAATACTAGGAAGTAAGATGGCTTAATCGGGAATACCGATTGGTAATCGGTATTCCCGAAATCGTACCAAAGTTTTTCGCTATCAAACAAAGCTTACCGATCCCGACCCGAAATATCGAATTACCAAATTATCAATATTGAAGTTTTTTGATTTTTTGGTAAAATACCAACTTGTCGAATCACCGAACCGTACTAACTGTGAATCAGGATCACAAGTTGGATCCCGATTCTGATCCGATTTATCGAATACTCGATTAAGATCAGGTATTTGGTATATATACCAACAGAATTCTGATCAAATTTTTTATCACCCCTACTATGAAGAATGAGAAATATAATGAAACAAATATCGAAACGGATTAGGTTTCATCAAGTTTCACATTCATGGAAATTGATACTTATCCAACCACTACTTTTGAAATTGCTCTGACAGGTGAAGATGATGATTCGTTCGATTGAAATTTCGATATTCTTGGTTGATAGAAGAGCAAAACATGAGATTTTCCAATGTTATCGACTATAACAAGAGAGGTTCTAGCATGTCTGATTTTAACGATTGTCGTAGAACGAGCCTTTTGCAAAAGAGGGTACATTTTAGACGACCGTCGTGCATCATTGAATGCGATCAACTTGGAATATCAAACATGCTTGAATGATTGAATATCTGCAGAAAATAGAGCCTAAGAACATGAATAAAACGAGGAAGAAGAAAATACATTCAACACATGGAAAAATGATACAACAAACATCATAAGTCCAACTAACTTGTAGTGATCCACCACGTAAATGAGTTAAGAAAACTATGTGATTTTTATTCATTTATGTGTATATATATAGGGGAGGGATCAATGGCCCCTCCCCAGGTCATTATTAGGGCCCCTATATCCTGATCATTCATTTCCAACAAATTGAATGGCCAGGATTAAACAGACAGAGAAAGCGCTCAAGGCAAATTCAGAGAGAAAGCTCCAGAATTCCTTCCGTCAAATTCAGAGAAAGCTCCAGAATTTCGGCAAATTCCAGGAAGAAGACTCTGTGATTCCGTCAAATTCAAACAGGTGCCATTGCTCCGATTCCTTTTTTTCGGCCCGTGACTGAAGGAATTGGGGATTCTCCTGGAAATGAATTGGGGAGTCCGTCAATAGTATTCATGATTGTGATTTATTCCACTAGCTGCTGCCCTTAACCTCCCCATTCCATCTTCTTGTTGAATTCAGGGCCCTCAATCTGCCCCAGTACAGTTTGATTTACCGCCGCCAATTACCCACGCGGCACACTTTCTTACACAAAAAAAGAAGAAGAAAATAGAACGAGGAAAAGGATAAAGACCCAGACTTTTGACGTAAACATCTGGAAAAAGGCTAGGAGATTTTCTTGGTTTATGTCATCTTTATTCTTTGACGGAGCTTTCTGTGTTTTGGGTATTTGGTTAAAAGCTTATTTGTTTGTTCTATTTTGCTTATGTAGATGATTTCTGAGTGGGTTTTCTTGCAATTAAGTGGTATTTTTTCCCCTTCCTTATTTTGGTGTTTAGCATGAATAGTTTTGTGTTTTAGATATCTTTGTCTCATATCTATTGTGGGATGTAGTTCTTGTTTATGTTCTTGAAGGATGAAGTAGTATCGGTTGGAAAGGGTCTTGATCTTTTGTTGCAGAAGATTTGATCTTTCAGTCCTAGTATGAAAATCTTCTAGATTCTTCTTGCAAACTGAAATGGGGTGTGGCACCTTTTGTTTTATCCCGAAAAGAAGTTTCATTTCCATAGGATCAGCGATCTCGTTTGCTCTGTTTAATTACTGGGAAGGATAAACTTGAATATTCATTGTCAGACAGAATTCTGTTGCTTTTCTGTGTGTTTTCCTTGTTTTCTTGAACGTTGGAGTGATTGGTGGGTAATTTGCTTGATTGAACCTTGATTTATTGTGAAGTCATCGTCTGCAAGCTGTGTTTGTGTATCATGTCAGTGCTGAAGCTAAAAAAGGGGAGAACTTCGAGTTGAAAAATCAACGAACACAATGTTATCTTCAGGAATGGCCTCTCCTTGGTTGTGTTGAAGGCCACCATTGATATCCCTGAAGTTGGAGAGATCAACTTTGTTGTGTTGAGTGGATGACATACAAGAACAAGGAGAAGACATAACAAATGAAGATGAGCAGCCGTAAACTAGATTCCTTACATGGAATGAATATGATTACCTCTATAACCATGTTTTTTGTGAGCTTTCCATCCCTGTTTGGGTGTGCCTTTCTGATCCATTGAAATAATGTCACGTTTGAACAGAAAGCCACTAGCCGTTCACCAGATTACTGCTATTTTACTTACTGCATTGCTTTTGGTTTGTCTGCCTTGCATCGTTCTGCAGATGCTATTGCATGATGCCAACTTATTTTGAAATTTACACAGATGGTTTTGAATACTGATGACTCCTTCTGTTCATGCTTCGACAGGGGAAAAGGATGTTAGCATTGAAAATTTGCTCCAAGCCTTCACCAACATCTTCGAGTCAGCCTTTGAAAGCACAAAAGGAATTGCAGAATACATTTCTCATCTGGATCACGTTGATTATGCAAACACATTGCTCCCTCATCTTGGGAAAGTTCTTGTGGTAGATTACAATCCCACAAAGGTCCAGCTCTGAACCAACGGGTTCATCACAGTCTCAGTACCCATACTTTCCCATTTTCAGGTGCTGTTTGGCGGGTGTTTCTCCTTTTATGTAACTTAACTTTGGAGACAATTTACTCTATAACGCCTCCCATGTTCAAACATTGCGTTTCTTTTAGTTTGAATCTAACTTCTTAACTAGCATCACATATAAAATCAATTTCACACTAATTGTGACATTATTATGTCATAATTGTAGTGCATAGTACTATGACAATCGCAACTCTAAATAGAGGGATGATACCCTATCTTCTTCAAAGAAAAACATGTGTTAATTTTTAGTTCAGAACTCCAAAAATTAAGCCAAACAGAAGCAAAAAAAGGATCATTTTCATGCTTTCTACATGTGAATTGGTTTGTCATAAGTAGTCATGGCAGTCTCCTTCAATGCCTCACTCATTGTTGGATAGGCATGGAGGTACGAGCGATGTCTTCACTTGATGCTCCATACTGTAAGGCCCAAACAACTTCATCAATAAGTTCACCTACATTTGGGGCCATAATGTGGACACCCAAAATCTTGTCAAAATCCTTTTCAACAAGAATCTTAACCAACCCCTCTGCATCATCAATGGCCTTTGCTCTGCTGTTTGCCAAGTGAACTGTCAGACTCCTTTTCAGCAATTCCTTCCGTGAAGATTGAAGTAAGATAATTAAATTAGTTAAAAAAATTGTCTCTACAAAGGAAAAAATGTTGCACATTTGCACTACCGTAGTTCAATAACAATTAACTGGATCTATGTTGGTTTATCATTTTGTGAAGGAAGATTTCTAGGTCCTTGACATTGATTGCAATACTGCCATTTTTGCTCGAAGCCGGTTGTCTTTGCTTGAACATTATAACAAGCCAATAAAGCCATACAATTCATCATCATACCAGCAAAAAACTTAATAGTAGTATCCATACTGTCTGATTTATTAACATAAAAGATGCTTCCATACGCCTTTACTACCAAAGCAATTCATCATCATACTAGCTAGAGTGAGGCTCCTATTAAACAATTGTCATGCAACAAACCAAGACAAACTTTTCATTTATTTTAAGTTGAAATTACTACAGAGAAACAGTCCAAAAAAAAACAGTTCCTAAAATCTTCAGACATCAAAATCATCAGGGTAAGATACAAGAGAATCTTAAACACGGGATCATGTGAAAAAGTATCTGAGGCCCCTTGGTGCTGAAAAAGCTAACATCTAAATTAATTGGGAGACCCAACGAGAATTAATCGGTATTTCGCGACCTCCAATCTTCGATCTAGGTTTCTTCTGGCGTTGGAATGGGCGTGGACAATCTTCTTCCTGTGAATCGCGACCTCCTCTCTCCGAAAAGGTTTTTCTTCTCCTCCGATTTAGTAGCCGGAATTCTGGAGCTTTCTCTCTGAATTTGCCGTGAGCGCTTTCTCTGTCTGTTTAATCCTGGCCATTCAATTTGTTGGAAATGAATGGCCAGGATATAGGGGACCTGGGCCTGAGGAGGGGCCATTGATCCCCACATATATATATAGGAGGGTGATTCCGTTGACATGATTTGTGACACAAATCGTGACACAATTTCCTTAAAAGTCTATGTTTAGGGTCCGTAGGGTTTAGGGTTTGGAATTTAGGGTTTAGATTTTTAGATATTTAGGTATTAGGATTTATATTTTTGGATTTAGGGCTTAGGGTTTAGGGGTTTATAACCCTAAACCCTAAAACTTAAAAATCTTAATCCCTAAAACCCATAAACCCTAAAAAAAACCTAAATCCTAACCCCCAAATCCAAAAATATAAATCTTAAGACCCAAATATCTAAAAATCTAAACCCTAAACTCCAAACCCTAAACCCTACGGACCATAAACATAGACTTTTAAGGAAACAATGTCACGATTTGTGTCACAAATAATGTCAACGAAACCGTCCCCATCTATATTTACTATAAATATAATATTCAACTTGTTAATTACTGCTGTTTTGTTCTTACATTTATCTAGCCTACTGGCTACCCCAAAACATATATCTAGGCTCTAACTAGCCTTCTATTTTTCCCTGGTATCAGTCAGTACAAATCTTTCAAAACCCCACGAAAACAGGACAGGACTCCCCAGTCCCCAAGAACTTCCATAGATGCACACATAGTAAAGCATGAGGAAATAAAACCCCTAAACTCTAAGCCCTAAATTCAAAAATATAAATTTTAAGACCCAAATATCTAAAAATCTAAACCATAAACTCCAAACCATAAACCCTACGGACCCTAAACATAGACTTTTAAGGAAACAGTGTCACAATTTATGTCATAAATAATGTCAACGGAACCGTCCTCATCTATATTTACTATAAATATAATATTCAACTTGTTCATTACTGCTGTTTTGTTCTTACATTTATCTAGCCTACTGGCTACCCCAAAACATATATCTAGGCTCTAACTAGCCTACTATTTTTCCCTGGTATCAGTCAGTACAAATCTTTCAAAACCCCACGAAAACAGGATAGGACTCCCCAGTCCCCAAGAACTTCCATAGATACACACATAGTAAAGCATGAGGAAATCTTTTCTTCTTCTCCTGATATTCATCTTCTACCCAACAGTTCTCCATGCGTACTCGGACATTCAGATCTTTCTTGATATCAAATCATCCCTACTCGGGCCGTCCGCTTGGATAAGGCCAAACACGTCGTCGTGTTGCACACGACTGCACGCCGTTCGGCAATTTCTACCATCCTTGCACATTATCAAGCCAAAAGCCTGCAAATGAGATTCAGCCTCGGTACATCGTAATATTTTACTTATGTAACCGAGGGAAAACTTGCCTTAGTTGATGAAATATGCCAATGGCTCGATCAACTTGAGTTTGAAATGCTTCCCAACCGACATTTCCCAAACTCATTTCCGACAACACTAATGTCTTCACAAGACCCACTTCAGCTACGGAAATACACTTCATTTGGCCAAATTCGTAACCTTGCCGAAAGATGTCCGAGGGTGGCCTCAAAAGGCCACCTCCGGGTCGAAGTCGTCGTCCTCGCAATCTGCCTCGAGCAACCTTTTAGAAATATATGGTTTGCGACGGAAGTGAAGCCAGAATGTCCAAAACACCACTTTTGCCCAGTGGAATGCTCATCACTCCACTCGGACGCATTGCCGCATGCATTGCCCCCATCCTTCGTTCGGTGTCTCACTCACCAAGCCGCCGTTGTTTCGGCCCATGATGTGCTGGATGTTTTGAATCCCAACTCTCACTCACGCTCATAACTCACTATGATACAATTGACTGCTTGAAGCCTTGGACGTTAGTTCCTACAATCAAGGAAGCAAATGACCTTCTGCATCGATAATGCCAAACTCGGCATTCTGCTGCACACGACTGCACACCGTTCAGCAGTTTCGACCATCCTTGCACATCATCAAGCCAAAAGCCTCCGATGAAATATGTCAGTGGCTCGACAAACTTGAGTTCGACATGCTTTCCGACCGACATTTCCCAAACTCATTTCCGGCTACACCAATGCCTTTACAAGAACCACTTTAGCGACGAAAATGCACTCTATTTGGCCAAATTCACAACTCTACCGAGAGATGTCCGAGGGTAGCCTCACACGGCCACCTCCGGGTCAAAGTCATCG
>JAOWBN010024072.1:0-10526 GCA_028565015.1 Pinguicula moranensis
AGCACAAATAACCAAAATCGAATATGGAGATAACAACAATGAAACAATACTGAAAAGAAGAACACCAAGATTTACGTGGATGTGAAGAGGTAAAAAACCACGAGATCATTAGATCCACCAAAATTCATTATCACCAAAAGATCAAGAGTACAACAGCACACCACGGATCTATAGCCCTTACAATACAATACGAAGACACTAGAATCACAATACAGTATCAAATGTGTAAAATACACAAAAACGAGCAGCCTGTTCGAAATCAAATAACTCATGATCAAACCGTTGGAATTCAATATCCTTCGAACCAAATGTATCCAGACAAGTCTTCTAAATCCAGTAAAAATATCAGGATGATCGGACAATATTCAGACCTCCAAACACCAATAATACTAGAACTGTGCAGTGCTATTTTTCTTTTCAATTTTGGGGGCGCGGGTTTTATCACAAAACCTAGTTCACCCGCATACAAACACAAGTATGAATCTTATATACACTCCATGTAAATTACTAAATGGGCTTAAACCATTTAAACATATTGGGTCTTAAAAAAATACATAGTTGGGAGACTAATAAATCCCAACAATGTTTCCCCCTAGAATCATGTATCAATTCTTTCCATCACTCTGAAGGAGAACAATCCTGGTAATGTTTCCTATTATGGGATGTATTCCCCCTAGAATTATGGATAAATTATTTCTATCACTCTGAAGGAGAACGATTTTGGGGAGGATTCCTTCCTGGAATCCGGGGTATAAGGCAGCAGTACTTGGAGAGGAGCCATGGAGAAGAAGGAGTTGCTCCGACGACCCCCTATTCGTCCAAGGGGGTTTCTTGCCTTTATGAACTCAACTTTTGTTTATCTTTTTGTATAGCTTGAACCTTGTTTTAGGGCATTGATATAACCTCTTGTGAGTTTAGTTGTGGACTTCTAATGTCTTAAGCAATGGGCTACAACTCTTGTCTATTAAATCAATGAAACCCTTGTGAATTTAGTTGCGGATTTCTAATGTTTAGTTCTTTTACAATATTATTATTGTTCGGTTTTATTGTTCTTTTTCCATAACTTGCATGTGCCTAGCTAACACTTGCACGTTCACTAAGCATGTTGGGAGGTGGAGAGACACAAATCATGTTATGAATGGTAAAATCAACGATAATCGCCATAGCATGAGAATGCCTATGGGATTATTTCTACTATGTGTGGATTTTCTAAACTCAAAGCAAGGGCGGATAGAATGGGGGCTTGGCCTGGCTGAATCCCGGCATGATTTTCCCAGTGGGCTTTAATTTTTGTAAAGTAAAAAAAATTAACGATAGAACAAGGAAGAAGCACAACAGTTCTCTTTCTCTGAATTCCACCATCGTTCTCAGTTCTCACTCTATCGCTCTGCAGTCTGATCTGCCCGTGCTTCATGAAACTACAATAGAGAATCAAATTTGTTCATCTAAGTACTGAAGATTGAAGTGTAATGAGAATCTTTCTTTCTTTTTGGCTTGCAATTTTCTGTTGGATGGGATTTTCTGTAGGAAAAAAATTGATGATTCTTGAGCTAGGGTTGCAGAGCAGATTAGGGGTTTGAAATCAAATGACAATTTTTGCAGGGGATTTCTAGCCCCTAACTGACGTGCTTCCCGTTGAGGCGAAACACGAGGGCACGTCTCTTAGCTCATTGTTTTTCTGCTTTCAGAATTCTTATCGCTGTCATTTGATGTTGGGGGCTTGGGCGATAAAATGATTTCCTGATCAGTCTTCTTCTCTGTCAACTGGTGTACAATATGAACTATTTCCACACAGTAGACAAAGCAGGTGGATGAGTTGGCAAGCAAACAATTGGACCAAAATTCTAAAGTTGCAAACAAAGCAGTTGTGGAACCTGAGGTAGGGATTACTGCTTTATGACTATAATGATATTACTTGGTAATGTTTTCGGTTTCTAATTCACAGAAGTTGTGTAGAAGTAGGAGCCATATTTTCTTTAGGAAGTGTGCTAACTGCGTTCTTATCATGAAGGGTGCAATCAATGTTTTTGCCCAGCTGCTCTGTCCACTAAAAGATCAGCTATTGGCATTGCTTTTGTTGGAAAAAAAAATACGTGTCTTTTCTCTCGTTTTTTGCTCATTGAATCGATTTTTTATATGGATTTCTTTCTCGCTAATTGCTTACGAACTGCAACATACATATGAAATTCACTATATTGGTTGGCATTGCTTTTGTTGCTCTGTCCAGGAATTGAAGTGCAATATTTTTCTGTTTTATAATAGGGTTATGATTCTTTCTTTCTTTGAACTTGAAAGCTAGAGCTCGTACTGGGATTTAAACATTAGCATGGAGATTTAGAAGTTTTTATATTCATTGAGTTTGATTGGACACAAATCACATTCAAATTATGTGTATGTTTAATTCAATTCTTATGTATCTTTTCATGAGTTTAATTGCTTACAGTTTTTATATTCATTGAGTTTGATTGAGGAAATGGTTTCACATAGCAAATGATTTTTTCATGGTTGCCTGATGAGCGAGTCCATTGTGTGCATTACACTTGTATTCAAATTTATTGGTGAAGTATTTAATTATAATCTTGTATTTTGTTGTGATTAGAGATGGATGACTCTCGAAAAACGAAGAAATTAAAAACTTTGGATTCATTTTTTCAAAGGAAAGAAGTTTCTACAAGTGAAGATTTTCACTCACAATCCCAAAGAGTAGAAAATTATGTACTGCTAAAAAAAATTTTTAAGCCCCCGAAATAAATCCTAGATCTACCCTTGCACAGATCGATTAATTCTGATGATTAAGGTGTTTGTATATGATCAGTTTTTTTCAATTGAAAGAGCCTCTGCTATGTACGTATTATGCTATGTATGTATTATTGTTGAAGAACATGTAACTGTATCAATGATTAGTCTCTAAGCTGCTTTATATTCAATCCTAATGATGGATCAGCTTTAATTTACCGATCAATTACCTTTTGCCTGCACGATTATAAGGCCATTTGAAATTTGGAAATGATTTTTTTGGATCCGATTCAATTTTTTTTTCATTCCGTTCCTTATTCGAAAATTGGTTTGAAATTTGAAAAATTGGAATTTCTGAATAATAAAAAATTTGAAAAAGGTTCGGAATTTTTGAATAGTAATAAAAAAAATATTTTGGAATTTGGAAGCAGATTAAAAAAGAAAAATCTACAAAATCAATTTTTAAATTCGGAAATTTGAAAATCAAAATTTTGTATTGCAAATTTTCGATTCGTTTGAGATTTCAATTTGAAATTGAAATTTATTTCGGTTCGAAATCTTGAATAATGATTTCAAATTGGAATTCAAAAATTGAAATAGTTTGAGAATCAAAATTTTTGAATTTCAAATGCCCAACATTAATGATTATCTATAATTTGTTCTTAAATGTACAATTTTTTGGCAGCATTCTAACTTGATTTAAACTGGTGCATTTTGAATGATTTTATCCAATAATTGGGCATTACAGATTACAATGAAATTTGTGGTTAATGTTTTTTTTGTTAAGCCAAAAAATTTGTGGCTAATCGTATCTTCTAAATTATGTTCGGTGGTAGTAGTTACTTTAACCTAGCTACGATCACTACTTTTGAAATGTCAAATAATATTTTTAAAGAACAATTTTTTTTTTGGAAATTAAAAAAATAAAATGTAAATATATTTTTTATTTTTTAAAAAATTCATCATAAAATTTTTTTGTGGGTGGAAGTTGGGGACCATAGCCCTTGTACCCTAGCTCTGCCACTAGCCACCTGTATTTAGTTGCGTCCAAAAAAATGGCTATTTGACACAAAAGTACAAGACAACGAAAAGATCGGCATGCAGGCTGGTAAACCATGAGAGTTGACTTGGTAAACGGAGTTTTTGTTTGACTTGGAAGTCAATGATGTGCTCTTTGGCTCTGCCAACACGACGACGCAACCATTAACATTATTCTATCAACACCTTCAGCATGAAATCATACGACCTGAACACTGAGTGCAATGCAAGTTTATCTATCGAAATAGCAAGTTGAAATTGTATGGTCAAAGGACCACACGGACAAATCTATCCAGGGAGACATGAATTATGGATTAAATACAAAGTAGCTAAATTAATCTAGCATGTTGAGATATAGAGTTCAATTTCATGGACACCTAAGTATAATGTTGCATTATAATCAACCCAAACGGGTTGTCTCAATGGTAAGGACCGAGACCATCAGAGCTTGTCCAAAGGTCTCGAGTACGAATTCTCGCTGGAACGAATGAGGAATTCCCACGGTAGAGCCACGTCCCACGGGTCTTCGGCCCGCGATTCACTCGGTGTAAGCATTGGGGATGCTGTGTATTACACCTCGAGTATTAATCGGGTGATCAACTCGATCTCCAGATACCTCGATATCCAAAAAAAATATTGCATTATAATCAATGGCGGAGATTGGGGACGAGTGGGCTATGGTCCCCAAGGATTTTACAAAAAAGATTATGTCTGTCAAAAAATTATTAAAAAATTATTTTTACAGTTTTATCTCCCTATTTTTTTTATGCATATAAATAAATTTTTCAACGATAAGTCCTTGCTCTTTTGTTCTTTTTCTTCTCAGCTCTATGCTGCAACCCTAGCCGAACGCGAAGCACTGCAATCGCGTCGCGTGTATGTATTTATCTTGTGGGAAATAGTTTCATGATTAAATGAGCTACCGTTTTTTTTATGGTTGCTGGAGAGTCATTATATGCTATATTGTTCGCCAACAATTTTCTATCTTTTGCTGTATTGTTCGCCATTATCCGCTTCATTGCTTGATTTGACTATACACATTCTATATTATGTTGTGTTCATACCTAAACGTTCTTCTGTCAGTTCAAACGTATACTGATCTTTGGACAAGGTATGCAAATTCCATATGTGATGATGATATTGAGTTATTGTCACTGCTCTTTGCTTTTTCTCCCAATTTTCCAAGATAAGAAGATGCATTATGCTCAATTTAGTATTATTTTACTAGTTTCTGTCATATAACTAATGTTGTGCTCTTCATGTGCTGGAAGTTTGTTTGCCTACTCAACACCTGTATTATAATTAGGGTTTCTTTGGTGAGTATACATAAATAAATACTCAAATAAATAAATACATAATATATACTGGAATCACTAAATAAACAAATACCTAAATAAATACCTCTCAACCATCTATTAGTGTTGGGCATTCGGAATTAAGAATTCAAAAATGCCTATTTTCGATCCGAACCGAATTAATTTTGGAAGAGAAGTTTGAATTCTGATCCATTCCGTATAGTTATTCGGAATTAGGAATTAGGAATTAGGAATTTTGGAATTCGAAAATTCGGAATTTATGAACAATAATAAAAATTAAAAAATATATTTTTGAAATTCGAAAATATTTCATAGAATTAGAAGAAATATTTCAGAAATTTAAAAATATTTGTAAAAAAATCAAAAATTCACCTTATATTTTCAATCTTATCCGAAATATAATTCGGAACTGAAATCATATTCCGATCCAAAATATAATTCGGAGCTGAGATTTCGGATTGGAATTCGAAATTCAAAAAATTTCGAAAATCGAAATTTCCGAATTCCAAATTACGAATGTCCAACCCTACCCTCTATATTATCCTAATTACCCTTATTTGTCCAAAGTACAGTATATATACGTTTAAACTATACGATTCTATATATATCTCACCGTAATACCACATCTCCAATCCTATACGCCTATACCCGTACATGACAATCCAAACTAAATTAAACAGAGGATATTAGGGTAATTAAATGATTCAATTTGACGAATTCAGCCCCCATCCATCAAATGCATATATATCTGTCTGACTGTCCACTGGCCACAAAACAAATTGCACCAGTGACGGTGGAGGTTCTCCATGTCGACTCCGCCGCACCTCCGCTGACAGCACCACCCAAAACCGCGTCTTGGGGTTGAATTCAAATGTGAACACTTCCGCCCCCCTTTTACTCCAAACAGTTCACTGCACAATTTGCACGAATCAAGATCATACTTTTATTCGAAACCCCACTTGCTGTATTCTCTTCAGCTTTCAGCCCAGTCAACCAAACGGAACAACCCCACACAATCCAAAAGCAGACAAAAGAATAGCCTTTAAAATGTTCTTGTTTCACTCTCAAGAGAGAGCCTGAATCACCATCTTTGTGTAGGTAGGTCGACAAGTAATTCTTCCTTTAATTTGGCGGCTGCTTTTGAATTCTGTGTGTTTCCACCAAGTTGAGCAGTACCACTTGTGTTGCTGATATAACGGTCTCTTCAAGCAGCTAACATGTTTAATTAAAGAGCACTTTTTTCGAGTAGCGTTGAAAAATATGAAGTTTGAAATACTTTGACAAGTATGTTGTTCCAGTTAGATGTTTTATAGAAGAACATTGACTTATATGTGTGTGTTGAAGGTGGCGAATTCAAGAGAAGATTTTTATTGCAAGAAAAGGGGTGAAAATAACAGTCATGGAAATGATGTTATTAATCGGGAGAATAGTATGTATTTGAATTCATTTGTTTCTCCTGTGTTTCCTGGACTTAACAGAAAGCAAGAAATGTCTGCTATGGTATCTGCTTTGGCTCACGTGGTGGCCGGAGAGGGGAGTGAGGCGGTGGCGGACGGAGGAACTGCCACTGCCGCCGGAGCAGCCGCCAGCGTTGCTTCTTCATCTACATGCAAGAGGGGACGTGAAGAGCAGGAAACAGTTGATAGAGTTTGCAGAACATACACTGATTTTCAAATTGGAAGTTCAAATATAGGAGCATCACAAGGTACTTGAAATCCGATACATTTTATTATTTCCCCCCCTTCTTCTTTTTCTTAACTGATTGATTGGATGTGGATTGAACCTGTTTTAACATTATAGGATCCCTTGGCAATCCTCTATAACAATTTTTACAAACACTGTACAAATTCTTTAATAAAATCATTTTTGTGTGTTTTCTTTATGTTTCAATACTTAGGGGTGTTTGCAAGTTTAACGTAAAAGGAGTTTTTGGCTTTTGACGGTGGAAAAGTCGATTTGAAGTGTTTGCAAATTTTGGCTTTTGGCGGTGGAGAAGTCAAAAAAGCTCAAAAATCAGAAGCATCTCTAGGGTAGCTTCTAGAGTGCTTTTAGCGGTGACAATTTTGTAATTATTTAAAATTTTAAAATTTTGACATTCTTACCCTCATAAGTAATTTAATATTTTCAAATATCCTTAATTTGAGGATAACTTTGTCATTTCTCAATTATAATTTAAGAAAAACACGTTTAGAAATAATAATCTGCAAATACTGTATTTGTGATTTTTCCTGTAGTAAAGCATATTTTGCAAACACTTTTTAATTTATTCATGAAAGCTCCTTTTTTTAAAAGGTCTTTTGAAAAACTACTTCTGCAGAAGCACAAGAACTTGCAAACACCCACTTAGTCTTGAGTTAGTTAATAGGATTTCTTTTAATGCAAATAATGCTGCATATTTTATTCTATTTTATTTTTATATTTAGTTTGATGAATAATTATTTTAATTTAAGTCTTTTGCAGAGGTAAACACATACTCCTTTATTCTTTTTACTAAAAAACTTGGCTCTACTAGGATATTGAACCTAAATTTAGAGCTGATTGACCTATCAAGGTTATAATTTAAATCTCTATTATTAATTATAGTCAATTTGAAAAATCAGATCTAATACGTGATTGTGCGTCGTCCACGAAGCAAACCACACGTTTAGGAAGAAAATCGGAAGTCCACCTCCCCTCGCTACCCTACCCCGACCCCACGCCCACGCTACCCACCCAAGCTGGTACCCCAACCTCTCAAATAAATTTGTGTTGTAGGTGAATCAATACACGATGCTAGTGTACGGATTTTTTATAAATGAAATAAAACATTATATAATAAAGAAATTAAAAGAATCTGTGAAGATTGGGTGGAAATAAAACATTATGTTATAAAGAAAATCAAAAGATTTATGAAGATTGGGTGGAAGACGAAGGACAGGCCAATGTTGAGAGTTGAGACAGTGATCCTCACACTAGTCTTTAATAGCATTTATTGCCCAATAAAATGAGAAAGCTTCCGATAAAAAAAAAAAATGAAGTCAATTTTTGTAGTCCCAACAGGCTCCACATTATAAATGTGAAATCTTCAAAACCAAAATAATGGCCTAGTTTGTCAACCGTCCACACAGCGTAGTTAAAGATGATATTTTGATATGTTAAGTTATTATTAGTCAAAATTTAAAAAAGATCAGAATTCTTGGGATCTCAAGACCAGGATATCTCGATTAAACTTCAATATTTTAAGTTATACAATAAGTCCAATAATAAAGTTAGCTATGGAGTTTAATACCTGGGTGGATGAAACCTGTGGGGTCGATCGCTCATAGTTATATTTATATATTTATTCTAAAAGAAACTAGTAGTGTGGTTTTGTATAGTCTTCATTCTTTTAAAACGCTTTCGCATTCCCTTTACCAAAACTATAGATTCATTACTGAATATAGTGTATATTACTCCATAGGAGCGAAATGAGGATGCATGTTTAATTTTAGGGAGTGGGGTTATGGTTAAATAAATAGATAAGAATTAATTATAAAATAAATAAATAAATAAATAAATAATGGACAATAACGTTAAGTTCATACCCATCATCGTCAAAGACATTTTACCCATTTGGTATAACAAGAACTCAAGATTGCCACTAGTTCAGTTGGAATGATTCAATCAATTCCCACCAAATCCACAACTCCCTTTACCTTTTTTCCAAACAAATCATGATTAGAAAAAAGAAAAAGCAGACTAAAAACAAAAATTAAAAATAAAATAAAATAGAATGGGGGGACCCACAAATTCTAGCTTGCTTTGTTTTCATCTCGAGAATCCATATTTACAGCGTTGACTCGCTCTTCTTCCAAGGCTTTGGACGCTGGTGATTTGGACTTTTTCCTTTTTCTTTTTCTTTTCCGGTGGGAGAATATCTAAGCCGTCAGATGATGGGTGAAAGAAGATAGCGATCACGATGATTCCAAGACAATTGCCGAGGTTTCATTCTTGGAAAGAGCATGATTGTGTTCGCCTTCATAAGTGACTAGGAGCATTGCCGGGTCATCCAAGGCCCGCTCCACGTGTTTACGGGCCGGGCACCCACGAACGCTGCTACATTTGTAATACCCCCTAAAGCAAAAGCAGAAGAGGGACTTAGAACCAGAAAATCGATTTTAAGCTTTAAAAAATGTTCAATTTATAATTTCCTTATTTTTTACCTTGGGTGTGGTGAACCCTTGATTGGCTTTTGACCGTATTTTCTCCATGAGTAATCGTCCGGTGGAATATCAGCCATCTTCATACTGATAGCTGGGACTTTTACCACTCTCTTCAACCTCGATTTACTGTTTTTAATCATCAATTAACATAATAAGATAACAATCAAGGATATCTAAACAAGGCTTAATGACGGGTTAAGGTTTGACTTTTCCAAGTTTTGTTCTCACCGTTTCTTGGGGCAATGGCAACGGGATGACGTGCCGACGAATTTTCCGGTGGCGTCGTCCATGGAGCTGCACTTCCTTTTAAACGACAGCGGACGGACGGCGGACGAGACCTGCGACAGGTTCGTGATCTGGAATCCCGAGGACATCGAAGGATGCAGGCTATCGGTGTCTCCGGTAAGCGATGACAGGAAAGACGTCGCCGGAGAGGCGAAGTTTATGGTCGACGCCGCCTCCTTCCGGTCGATCTGATTGTTTTTCAACAGCTGTTGGTGGTGGTGGGGAAGGGGAAGGGGCGGCAGCCGCTGAATCGGCGTCGGACTGTAGATTTTTGCCGCCGGGGATTTATCCTCTGTTTTCGGAGCCTGCGGCAGAGGTCCAACGGCGGCCTCGATCCTCTGCGGCGCAGGAGGGTGGGTGGGGACCGGTCCTCGGCGGAATCGTGCGTGTCCGGTGCGGGGGCTCCGGTCGATGAGAGAA
Organism: Pinguicula moranensis; assembly: GCA_028565015.1. Classification (NCBI taxonomy): domain Eukaryota; kingdom Viridiplantae; phylum Streptophyta; class Magnoliopsida; order Lamiales; family Lentibulariaceae; genus Pinguicula; species Pinguicula moranensis. The sequence continues at coordinate 9,977 of JAOWBN010024072.1, forward strand.
ATGAACTTCTTGAACTTGTTAACGGCGATATCGGCGACTGCGAGGTAATCTCCGGCGGAGATTGAATCGACGGGCTGGTGTCTAGGGGAAAGTAATCTAATGAGCTTCTCGACGCTCTGACGTCCGGCAGCTGTTGCTTCTTTTGCTGCGGCTTCTTCCATTTTTGATGTGATGCTGCTGTTGTAGCCGGAGATTAAGTCTACGGCCATCTTTCAGATATCATTCAACAAAAAACGAGTCACAAGTGTACAAAGAGAGAAACAAGAGAGAGAGTGATGTGAGAAAAGAAAAGACGCTGAACAAGAAGAAAAGCGATTAAAATGAAACTGCGAGAAAGATAGTCAAATCTGATGACGTTGTGTTCACTTTCTTACTTCTTTTTCGCCCCCTGAATTATATGAGTTTCGTATTTTTGGCCCAAGGACTTGTTTGAAAAGAATTGTGTGCTGGCAACTAGCAATTGGCATTATTACATTATTAGCCTAATTGCTTGCAAGGAAAAGCGAACGTCGGGCTCGGGAGACGGGAATGTTTTTAGAGATAAGGATGG
>JAOWBN010024083.1:0-10526 GCA_028565015.1 Pinguicula moranensis
TTTCCAGCAAGGAGGAAAGTTCATCAATGACATGATCTGCAGAAGGTACTCCCAATTGATGGTATCAAAGGCCTTTTTGAAGTCAACTTTGAATATGAGGGCTTTCTTGTTAGACTTCTTAAGGTTATCAACTATCTCATTAGCCATAGTCACACTATCAATGATCTTCCTCCGTGGAATAAAAGCAGTTTGTGTATTGCTGATCAAACTTGCTATAACTATTCTCAATCTGTTTCCAACCACTTTGGAGATGATCTTAGGCATGCAGCCACTCAAGGAGATGGGTCTGAAGTCCTTTACATGGAGAGGGTTGGATGTTTTAGCTAACAGTGCAATGTGAGAAGCATTGTTGCCGCTTGCTAATCTGCCACTGCTGTAAAATTCCAGTAAAAGTTGCAGAATGTCAGGTTTGAGTGTATGAATAAACTGCTTGATGAAGGTGAACTTCAGACCATCGAGGCCAGGACTTTTTTGACTACCACACTCAAATATGGCTGATAGAATTTCTGGTTCAGAGAAAGAGGTCTGGAGGAACTCCCTCTGTAGCTGATCTAGAGGCTTAAGATGAAGGCAAAAGCGTGGTCTATTAGCAATCTTTTCTAAGAATCTATCTTTTAAAGTGCTGAAAGAAGCATTCTTTGACAATAGTAGGTTCCTCCAACCATATATTCCCATCCCAAATACCATGTATCCTGTTTTGGGATCTTGATGCTTTTTAGCTGTTGTGGAAGAAAGCTAGATTTTCATCACCCATTTTAATCCATTGCAATATTACTTTTTGGTTCAGAGAGCTGTTTAATTTACTCATGATGGTGTCTAAGCTGGATTGAAGCGAGGCCAGATGCTGCTGATCATCAATAGAGAAAATACCAGACTCAGCAGCAAACTAAATAGATTTAATATTCTGAAGGATCAACTACCTTTCTTCAGTAAGAGATGTAGGAGTAGATAGATTCCATTTTCTGATTTCTTCTCTTAAAGCCTTTATTTTCTTCATGATTTTGTAACTCCAGAAACCATCCACCCCCATATTGCTCCAAGTATAATGAACCATGGCCTTATAAGAATTATCCTGCAGCCAGATATCAAGGACTTTAAAAGGAATATGGCTCCAATTTACCAACTTAGAGGATAGACTTACTAGACAATGGTCAGAACCTGCTTTTTCCAGAGCAATTTGAAGCCATGAATCATCCCTATCTATCCACTTTTTATTCACAAGGAATCTATCTAATCGACCCATTACTTGGAGAGATTTCAAGAACCAAGTATACTTCCTACAATCCAGTTTTAGATCCATTAATCCCAGTTCAGAAATGAACTGATTAAACAGATAAACCTCCTGAACAAAATGATGAGCAACAACTCTTTTTCTCTCATCAAGTGATAGAACTGCGTTGAAATCACCAAATACACAATATTTATCATCCTTGAAAGCCTCTTGACAATCTATTAGAGCCTGCCACTGAGACTGTTTGTTGGGAAGATCACTGGGACCATAAACATTAATCATGTGTGATTGAATCACATCCCCTGCCCAAACACCTGTTACTCCGAGGAAACCTGCTCCTTCAAACATAGAAGATCTGCTAAACATGGATTTGTTCCACATACATAAGAGGCCACCAGCTGATCCATCAGCTCCAGAGTAACACCAATCAAAATTCGAGTCAAACCATAAATATGAACACAATTTTCCATCAATGACAGATAATTTTGTTTCCTGTAGACCAATAAAATCGACCTTTTCTTTCCATATAAATTCTTTAACTTGCCTTTTCCGTTCTAAGCTCCCTAAGCCCCTAACATTGAATGTGATGATCTTCATGGGATCACTGATTTCTCAACACCCTGGGGAAACTTAGACAACTTGCTGATGGAAAACTTTTATACATCAAGATAGGCTGTTGACATTTCCTTGAGCCTTGTATGGAAGGCTTCCTTTTCATCACCATAATGAATTCCAAGTTGAGAGACAATATTCATGATATTATCTACTTCACAACGTGATACTGAATAAGTACAAACAAGATTGTTGGTAGGAGTGGGAAGAGGAGGACTGACACAAGACTGAATACCCAATTGACAAAGCCAAGCATTCAAAGAAGCTAGGTTTTTAGCCCTTGTTGCATCTCCCTCTTTCCTAGTCTGACTTCTTATTTTGTGGCGCCCCTTGCTTACACTGGGCTTAGGCAGAGCATGGATATTAGGGCTGCAGCATATTGTAGAGCCTGAAGGTTTAAGAAGAGGAGGGTAGTCCTCCATTGATCCAGTAACAATTTGTGCACCCTTACTGGAGATAGGAGACACCAGAAAGGTAGGAGAATCAGCAATAGTAATTTCAGGTTCCTCCTTATCATTAGAAAGAGCAAGATCATTGTCAGGAAACACCTCTGAAATAGGAGGTGCACCCAGGATAGGTGATAGATGTTCCTGCATAATAGACTGAGATTTAGTTGGAGTAACTAGACCTGCATATTCCTCAGAAACCTTGACTGGGGATTCAAGTACCACCCCTTCAGTAGCAGCTGGACCTAATAATCCAGATATCTCCACTTGGTCCTGATAATGAATAAGAGATAATGGCTCATGAACACAAGAATGCAGGGTTGGTTGAACTGGATATGCCTCATTATTCTTCCCAGAGATAGAGGTACCATCATTTGACGACCTTGATAAACCAACACACATAATGACACCTGTGGAAATAATATATTGGACTTCAGAGTGTAGCATCTGAAGGTCTTGTGCCTCAGTCATATTCTTTGCCAAAGCAACAGTATAGTCCTCTGCATTCTTAGACTTGGTTGAGGCAGCTAAAGGGGAAGGCCACCAGTTGATCTTTAGGGGTTGCCAAAGTCGAGAATCGGGAGATTGAGCACCATCAGCTACCACCTTGGAAGCCACAAGTTCTATAGGGTCCTCTGGCGCAGGTCTGGTTGCTTCTTTAGCCAGATAAGAGTAGACACCCTCAGAGTTGGCTTCAGAGACGTGATCAGAGGACATAGAATCTGAGTCAGATAGATATGACCACTCCTCATACCGAACAGGGTCACAATTGACATATTCAAGAACCTGTAGAGAATAAACATTATCCTTAACTTTAACCAACAATACTTGATCCACCTTAGCTCCTAAGGAAACCTGAATAGTAAGATATGCAACCTCCAAATTCATCTGGGACAGAGTAATATTGTCAATACAGATCAGAGAACCTAGTTTGTTCCCGATAAGTATGAGGTTGGACTCAGTCCATGCTAGTAGTGGCAATCCATATATATGGACTCTACAAGTACGGTGAGTAATAGGGTTATTGGAAGACCAAGGAGTAACACCCGCAACCCAATTAGAGAGCCACTCTTTATCCTTGATAATCAAATTTAATAGGTCAACCGACTCATCTTCCCACAATAACACCTTGTCAGCTTCTAGGGGACTAGCTGCCACTTTAAGATACCCAGCTGATTTCAATTTTTTTTTAAGGTCTCTGAAATTATGTTTCCTGAGCAGGGTAGCCACAAAGCTGCGTTCAAGCCACAAGCACGCTTCCTTGGAAGAACTAAGAGATAGTATATTAGGAAGATCATGAGAGGAGGCTGATGAAGAGGTTATAGCTGCTACCGGAGTAGGAACCCCAGTCTCTGGAATAGGGGCAGTAGTATTTCCAGACTTGGGGGTCTTAACACCATGCTTACGGTTGAAGTAGCGTGTTTGATTTACTTGCAGACGATACGATCCAAGCCAGGTGTTATTGAGCTTGAAGAGCATAAGTTCGACATCCTCTTCATACTCAAACTCAGCAAAACCGAATCGCCAACCCCGGTTGTTAAGCTTTCGTGTAATCTTCAAATCACGTATATATCCCTGATGCTTCAGTGCACTCCGCAAGTGGTCGATGTTGCATCTCGGAGGGAAGTTAGTCAAATAAAAGCTTAATACATGAGGCTGTTTTACGGGGTGAACACCCGTGGAATAGAGATTCTTGAACCCAGCCTATCATGTACGGAATGAGGATTTTGTGCAGGTAGTGGAGGAAAGGAGCTGAGATAAGACTGAGGCAGCTCCATAGGAGCTTTCCCAGCTTTGATAGCTGCACGCTTCATCCTTCGAAGATGCTGATGAGGTATCATCCAGACAGCCATAGATAGAAACAGAGCAACAGAGTGATAAGGTGAATATTGCACAAAAGGGTGAAGGATAAGGAAAAGGATGACTTAGCTGAAAGGTACCTCCCCGGGAGCTAGATGCTTCCCGAGGAGAAGGGGTTAGGAGGAAGACGTCCCGAGTTCACGCAGGAGAAGAGCTCAACGGGGAAGAGGAGAACGAGGGTTTATTGTTCATGGCGATCGCTAATTGTAAACTATCATGAATTACAAATGATTTTAAAAGTAAAACATACGAAGAATAAAGCTAAAATTTGGGGGAAGGAAAATAATATACCTATATCGAGACCATAAGTATAAGTTTGTCTCTTCTATGACATACACACCCACGCCCACAACATTTATCTCTTCCAAAATTGTAGTTAACCAATTTTGTTCCAATATGAGGTCTCATGTAGTGTGTGGTGCCATAGAACTCTGAATAGCATCCAATACTCGTCCACCAATGCTGAAGATAGCTTCCAATGGCACTGTGGAAATCAGTATGGCTAATACATCTCTTGCCATTTGTGATAACATTGGATAAGTGGATTGATTGGGCCTTCACCAATTCAAAATATCAAAGTCATCCGTGGATGCCGCACAATCCTACTCCTCCAAGTACTTATCTAACTCTGTTTTTGGATTGACTCTTCTAGATTGCTTCTTGAAGGAGTTAAAACCAGCCAACATGTCGCTTTCTTGGGATGTACTAATCTTAGGATCTGTTGCTTAGACGCTGAGGCGTCGTGCAACTTGTTGTATTCTTCAAAAACTCCTTGGATAGAATTCATGACTAATTCATTTGTCGTATCTGTTGTTCTTTGATGCAGGAGCAGCCGAGCCCTTTGAACAATCTGAGCATGAAAGTAATTATTTTTCTGATGCTACCCTGCTAGCCTTGAATTATCATAAAAGTTTAAACAAGAGGAATCCTAAGAGGTGACTATTTAAAGGTTGGGTCGAATTTATGAGTTGGCAACAATGGAGAAAAATCTTGTCTCAAACTTGGACAAGCTTCCTAGTTTTTTGGGTTGTTGTCTTGTTGTTATTGGGGTTGCCTTTTGATCGAGTTTTTTTGAATTTTTTGGAGTCAAATAAGTTGAGAATCATCCCTAAACTTCAGAGTACATTCACATGGAGGTTGGAGCAAATTTTATCCAAGCAAAGTCATCCAAAATGCACCTACACACCAAACTAGACATATTCGAACAGAGTTTGTTCATGCTGATGAAATGGTTGAATTTGGTAATCCAAATGGTTGGATAAGAAGCTACAATAAAGGTCCGCATAAAGGTGGATGGTTATACCAATTTTTCATCCAAAACTTTGGTCTAGAAATAGTCAAATTCAAAACCTAAAGTAGCGGCAAAAATCTATTTTTTTTCATTTATTTTTTAACTTAATTTTCAATTTGAGTTGTAATTATTTTTTGGTCTACTTTAATGCTCGACTTGTGAGCATATTAGACATTGAAGTTGATGAATAAAATATTTTTCAATCCTTGAGAATTATTTTCTCAAAATCAACTTCGTGTTCTTCATCTTACTTTTTGCCTTACAATTCTCGAAAATCTTGCCCCTAGAACTATTATAATTCTAGGTCGGCATCATTCTTTGGTCCATGTTGCCTAATCGACCAGCATACCGTATGATTCCCAAAGAGGCTTAAGAGCTTCAAAAACAAGTTGAAGAATTGTTGGACCAAGGCCATATACGTGAAAGCATGAGCCCTTGTATCGTTCTAGCCTTGCTCGTACCAAAAAAAGATGGATCTTGGCATATAGTCGACCCATAAACCACATCACGATGAAATATAGGTATCCCATTCCTCGTCTTGATGATATGTTGGATCAACTTTCAGGTGCTAAGGTGTTTTCCAAGATCAATTTGAAGAGTGGCTATCACCAAATCCGAATAAGGTCTGGAAACGAGTGGAAAACATCCTTCAAGACATCAAATGGACTCTATGAGTGGATGGTCACGCCTTTTGGCCTATCCAACATCCCAAACACCTTCATGAGGTTCATGCATCACGTTTTGAGACCATTTATGGAAAAGTTTGCAGTTGTCTACTTTGACGATATTCTAATTTACAGTCCAGATCATGAGTTTCACTTGTAGCACCTTCGTATGATTTTTGATGGATTGAGGAGAGAGTCATTGTATGTAAACCAGAAGAAACGTTCCTTTGAACTTATTCTGTGTGTTTTCTTGGTTTTGTCGTGTCTACTGATGGTGTACACGCAGATGGAAGCAAGGTTGAAGCCATAGTGCAATGGCCGAGACCTACGAGCATCCATGACGTGAGGAGTTTCCATGGTTTGGCTTCTTTCTATCGCAGATTTATCAGGAATTTCAGCACCTTGATTGCACCCATCACTGAGTGCATGAAAGGTCGTACCTGTAAGTGAACTGAGGAGGCCGAAGCCAGCTTCCATGTGGTGAAGCAAAAGATGACACAAGCCCCAATCCTTGCCTTACCTGATTTTGAGAAGTTGTTCGAGGTAATGTGTGATGCATCCAAAGTTTGTAATGGTGGATTGCTTAGCCAAGAGGGCCAACCTATTGCCTTCTTCAGTGAGAAGTTGTCTGGAGCCAATAAGAACTATTCAACATATGATTTGGATTTCTACGCTATTATACTAACATTGAAGTATTGAAAGCACTACTTGTTTCAGAAGGAGTTCATCCTTTTCACGGACCATGAAGCTTTGAAATACATCAATGGACAACCGAAGCTGAGTAGGAGGCAGCCAAGTGGGTGGCCTTTCTTCAAGAGTTCACCTTCTCTTTGAGACCCAGTCAGGTAGTCTCAACAAAGTTGTTGATGCCCTTAGCCGAAGACACTCTATCTTTGATTTGATTCAATAAAGGACATGTACCTAAATGATCCCTCATTTGGGAAGATTTTTGATGAGGTATCTAAAGCATTAAATCCTAATTATATTATGCTTGATGGATATCTGTTTCATGGCCTGCAACTTTGTATTCTAGATTGTTCTTGGAAACAACACATTGTGAAAGAGCTTCACAATGAGGGTACTTCGGAAGAGACAAAACTTTGGATCTTATTGTAGCCAAGTATTATTGGCCAAAGATGACTAGTGGCATGGCCAAGTTTGTAAAAAAATGCTTCATTTGCCAACGAGCAAAAGGAGTCCTAACTAATGCAGGACTTTACACCACTTTGCCCACACCCGAGGCACCTTGGCTCGATGTGACAATGAATTTTTTTTTAGGGTTGCCTCGTACTCAACGTGCCATGGATTCTATTTTTGTTGTGGTTGATAGGTTCTCCAAGATGGCACACTTTGTGCCTTGTAGAAAGACTATGGACGACGAAAGAATTGCTCACATATACTTCAAGGATATTGTTAGACTCCATGGGGTGCCACGGTCCATTACTTCTAACCGTGAAACTAAATTCGTGAGCCTGTTTTGGAGGAGCCTTTGGAATAAGATGGGCACCAACTTGAACTTTAGCAATGCCTATCACCCCCAGACCGATGGCCAAACCGAGGTGGTAAATAGAATCCTTGGCAATCTATTGAGAAGCCTCGCGGGTGCAAAGCCAAAGCAGTGAGATCTTGCATTGCCACAAGCTGAATTTTTCTATAAAAGGTCCAAGAACCGTATACTGGCCTTAGTTCCTTTGAAGTGATGAAAGGACATAATCCTTTTGGTGTTCTAGACCTGGCCCCGACCCCTCAAGTAGGAAACAACAAGCATCACTAAGCGAAATCTCGATCAATGCCATAATCATAAACTTTCAAAGATTTTAAAGCAGATCTGCATAAGGAATCACTGGCAATTACAATTCAAAAGATAATTCAACATTTAAAAGCAAAGTCATGGGGATACAACTATCAGTTCAAAAGCAATCAACATGGTTTAAAAACAGACACACAAGCAAAAATCACAGCACACATAAGTACTCTGTAGATTGTAGCACTTTATAAAAATAAAAATAAAGTTATAAACCCTAAATATAGGTGATCGGCGATTGGTGGTGGAGGGAGGCGTACGAAGACTTATGGAGACGAGAAGAGTCGCTCATGTGTGAAAAAAGAGAATGTGCCTGGTTTATGAATCTGAAGATGAAGACGAAGGATACTGGAGAAGCAAGAGGCGAACAATGCCCGACTTGCATTTGATTTCGAAGAATTCTCAATTCTAAAATTGAAAGAGTGAAAGCCATAAGCCCTTTTCGGCATCGCATGTATAAGCATGAATTTATATTTTTCATTTTTTAAAATTTTTTTAAGTTAAATAATAACGCTACTAGCAATAGTAGCGGATCTGCTAATACCTCTCGCCATCACTTCCGCTAATATAGCGGATAGCGTTTCGATCACTGCTTGCGCTTTCGTTATACCGCTGAAAGCGGTATAGTAGAAGCGATAGCGATTTTCCGCAACTACCTCTACTGTTGGACAACCCTACATGAGTTAAAACTCCGATGAACTTTTTATTTTTATTTTTTTGTAACCTGGGGTATCCGATTACTGCCGTAACCGACTAATCCCCAAGGACCCATGCACAGTGCCCACAACACATGGATCGAGCCAAACGCGGGCCATCAGGCCCATGGAACGTGGCCCCAACAAATTCGCGTCCCCAGCGAGGTTCGAACCTCATACCTCTTGGCAAACTAGGAGGGTAAGAGGGACATTCACAAAACTTCTATGAATATCTTAACAAACTAAGTTTTGGGAACTAGGGACTCTTTTGAAAAGCTATTTAAAACTCTTTAAAATATGCTTCTCTATTTTTAATCCACCTAAAAGCAAAAAATACTATTTTTGAAACAATATTTTTGAAAAGCTTATGAAAATTAGTTTCAAAACACTTTGTTATCAATAAAATCTATTTTCAACAGTTATTACAAACACTCATAAATTTCTAATAAACTTTATTTTTTTATACTTTTTTCTCTAAATCTAGTCATTCTTAAGAAACAGAAACTCCCTAAAACGTAGCCTAATTTAAATTTGTTAAACGGTTTAGCAAACGCATGTTTTCCAATCTAAGCAGTCTTAATTGACAAGCTCGGCCCATACTTAGGGAGAGTACTTATGGCCCAAAAACATGCCATAACCATAAGGCTCTGGCTATCCCAACGGGGGTACTCCAAATCGCAGCTACCACACATGTCGGTAGCTATCAATTTCTGCCGCATCATTCAATTTTTTTTGGTTTATTCATATTTTTTATTATTTTATTATTTTATTATTTTAATTCTGAACAGTTTTATTGTTTGGGTAAGGGCTCCAGGTTAGTCGGGTTTTCATTTCCATAATTAATTTGAGACGGTTGTAAAACTTAACAAATGGGATATAAAATGGACAAAAAAATGTTAAATATAAATATTATGCAAACCATTCAAATATAAACCTTAACATTTTTTTGGATCGCAGGGTATCCAGAAACATACGATCCTGACTAATCCTCGGGGTGGATCAACAACGTCCACAATCGATATACTATTGAAATGCGAATCTTTCGATCCGAGGACGTGACCCTGACATATTAACTTACAGCGGGGAATCCGCATTCGTTCCAGCGAGGTTTCGAACGCGAGACCTCTGGGCAAACCCTGATGGTCTCGGTCTTTACCACTGAGATAATCCGTCAGGGTTTACAAACCTTAACATTGAAACAAATATAAAGGCAATCCTAATTAAATATTATACAAACCATACAAATATTACAATAAGTCCTAATTCAAGAATACACAAACTCAAAATTTAATTGGGCACGTTTCAATTAAATAGTGGAGTTTGTAATATTGTATTAATTATTTTTTATTTAAATGTTTATGTAGCATTTTTGTATTATAATGATAATATAAATAATTGATATAATGTATATGTATACATAGGTTAAATAATGGAATAATAAAAAAAAAAGTTAGTTTAAATCTATTATTAAAGCGGCAGTTGTCCACGTCACCCAATTATCGGAAGGTGACGTGGACGACTCTGATTGGTCAATTTTTTTATTTTTTATTTTTTTTATTTTTTTTTATTTTTCTATGTCCCAACTTTTTTTTTTTTTTTTACTGGTACAAATTCTAGACCCTTCACGCATGGCTATTTTGTATGTGTTGGTGTATGTTTTGATACCTGTGCCTTGAGGGCACGGGCAATTACTAGTATATAATAGACGCGAACATTTGTGGTTATTTTGACGGATATTTTAGTGAGAAAGAAAAGCTGGTGAGAGAAAGTGACAGTGAAAGATAATGTGACACTCAAATATGTAATGGGTGTGACCGTTGGGTTAACCATAAGGCTATCTCCAATAATGTCAGTAATCCACAGAGATATTACTATCACATCATCTGCCACACCAACTTTCTCACACTAGAATTCACCCTTAC
>JAOWBN010024094.1:0-10525 GCA_028565015.1 Pinguicula moranensis
ACAAGGAGATCTTAATGAATATGCACAGACTCTGCAGTGTCAAATAGGTCACTTCCCTACCACCTATTTGGGCTTACTACTTGGAGTTAATATGCTAAAAAAAACTCCCTGGGATCCAGTCATAAAATACAGAAGAGTTTTTCTACTTGGGAAAATTATTTCTTCTGGACGGCTGGCCTTGCTAAAGCTGGTGGACCTGCCTGTGTATTATCTTTCTACGTATAAGGATCCTAAAGGGGTAATAACATAGATTAATAGACTGTTAAACAACTTATTGTGGGTGGGTACTCTGCTGATTAGGAGAAAAATCCAGTGGGTTGCTTGGAATCAAGTAATACAACACAGATGCAATGGGGGATTAGGTGTGATTGATATAGCCCGGTTCAATGAATCATTATATTGCAAATGCGGGCGGAAACTTTCGAGAGGAGCAAGAGGGAGCTGGAGCCTACTCTTGATCTACAAATGTGGGGACATAAGCAGAGCTGTCCACTTTGAAAGTCAAGGCACATAGTTGAGGCATCAATCCTACTGGTGGGCTCAACTACTATCAAGTCTAAGGTTAGGTAGCTGGTTCTAGCAGAATATAAAGATTGAAGTTGACAACGACAGAACTACTCTGTTTTGGGAAGAGAGATGGTGCGGCCCAGTTAGATTTTGTGACATATTTGATAGATTGTGTTGGAAAAAGACAATTGACCAAATCACAAATATAAATACAGAGAATGAGAGTAGTTGAACTTTTGCGTAATTTGTGGATCTGGCTTTTTGTAAATCTACTCATCTGTAAACTTGTCTATAAGAACTATGTAAATGAATGAATGAATGAAATACAAAAGCATATCTTAATCTCTCAAACATATCTATATGATATATCTCTCAAACTTGGTATCAGAACCGATGGTTCAATCCACGGTTTCATCACTTACCACATTTGCCTGAGAAATCATGAGTGACAATCAAAACAAACAGATCTCCTCTGCGATAGAAAAGAGCCAAGCCTCGGGAGATTTGTCGGATCAACTCACTCGACTCCTCAAGCAAATGAATCCTCTAGACAATAACCAACCCATCTCAATAACCATGAAGCTCAATGACCACAATTATTCTTTGTGGTCAAGGCTAATGAAGATTGCAATTGGAGGAAGATGGCGATTAGGCCATATCACTGGGATCCCCAAACCCCCATCTACTGACGACCCGATTTTCCAAAGTGGGAACAAGCAGATCTCGTGGTATTCTTGGGAATCCTACACGCTATCGAGTACGATCTTGTAAACAACTTTGCAGAATATCCCACTGCAAAAGAACTTTGGGATGAACTCGCCACAACCTACAACAGTGGGGCCGACTCCTTGCAAATTTTCGACCTCACGGTCAAGGCTAGTCGCCAACAACAAAATGAAGGAACACTTGAAACCCTATATGGTACGTTCCGACGAATTTGAAAGGAATTAATCGGAGACAGCCAAATCTGATGACTTGTTCGACAGATATTGCAACATACACCCGGCTCCGACAGGAGACACGCCTTTTTCAACTCTTGGCAGCGGTACGGGATGAGTACGATGCAATAAAACAAGATCTACTCAAAAGCGATCCCCTTTCCTCAATTGAGATGGCTTGTGCCGCACTCCTCCACGAAACTGTGCGCCTGGAAATTTTAAATTTGGCTAACAGCGGCCATAGCGACGCATCACGGTGGATTGGTAGCGGATTCATTACCCAATCGTGGTCATGACTAGTCAAAAATATGATTAAGTCATCTTCCCACAGACTGGATGTAGAAAAAGGGAAGAGCTCGTGCCAAGAATGTGGCAAAACGTGCCATGCCACAGAAAGTTGCTACCAGCGCGTCGGATATTCGGAGAGACTAATGTGGAAAAGCTGTCCATCCCACTGAGAAGTGCTACCGAAGGATAGGATATCTAGATCATGTGAAAGGAGGAAAAAAGAAAGAAATTAAGAGCGGCATTGTGGCTACCGCCGTCGGAAACTTGGACACCGCCTGCGACAGCAGCAGTGACTGGTCCCATTGCGTGTCGGGGTTTGGTACAATCGCCGCGGTCACTACTGCAGAAGGAAAGGAGCAGGATACTGTAACAAACCTGTTATGATCAGTGAGTGAGAATTGAAGGAGAAGTAAGAAGCGGTAAAGATCTGAGAGATTTCAGAGAAGAACGGGGAAGAAGGAGAGAAACAAGGGTTGAGAGAATTCAGAATTATCCATTCCATAAACTTCTTTTCTGAATACAAAATACACACTTATATACTCACACACTTTAATATTTGGAAGTGCGATTCTTTGGGAGTCCATTATAATAAAAACACAACTTAAAACATATAAAACATATAAGGCAACTCTTTCAGTGCGACATCCTCCTGTTTGGCCCAGTGTGGCATTCGACGTAAGCGAGGGTTGTTACAGATACCACAGGTATAACAAACTCAAAATCAAGTTTGTGTGGCTCTGTTTCAGGATCTGGTGACAGCGACCAAGCAACGAATGGCATACTTCAAGAAAATATTTCGAGACAAGCTCAAAATCGAGCTCTGCCTTCTCCTCGAGATTTCAATCGAGCTCTACCTTCTCCATGTGAAACCCGACAAGATTTCAATCGAGTCAATCGATAAACAACTACAGGCCCACGTGATCACGCAGGCTTAGGCACAGACTCACGTGAAGGTGCCATCGATTCAACTTCTCTCGAGAATAACGTGGACTTTTGCATAATTGCAATCCAGCCCAGAAGTTTGTTCGAAGTTTGAATACACCCCCATAACTTCTAAGATTTACCGAGGTGCCCCAAAACTTTTCCAAATTCCAAGATACACCCACATATCTTGTCGCATTTTTTGAAAAAATCCAAAACTTCTCTGAAATTACCTGAAACACCCCAGTCCCTTCCTAAATTGCAGGGCACCCCTCAAACTTTCAAAAAATTATGGGAATTACCCTGGAAATAGCAAAATTAGAAAATCAACCCATTAACTTGTCTGAAATTACAGAAAGCCCCTCCATCATGCTCCAAATTACCTTTTACCCCACAAATCTCCAATCCTCGATATTTTACCCCCGGATGTTTTGATCTAAAATCTTCTGTCGCATGTTTAATCCAAGATTCAAATCCTACAACCACCTCTAGCTAGTTATTTGATTGTTGAACCAAGGACACAATGCTAGCTCACGGGACAATGAATCGACAAGTGTTGTTGTGGCACCGATGTCTGGGACACCCCTCACATGGTTATCTCAGACTTTTGTTTCCAACGTTCTTTAGAAAATCCCAGTCTATCACTTGTGATACTTGCACCTTAGTTAAAAGCCACCAAACATCTTTTCAATCTCATAATACTCGATCTTACGAGATTTTCTCTCTGGTTCATTCTGATATTTGGGGGTCTGCCCCTATTTCTAGCATTACTGGTTTTTGATATTTCCTACTTTTTGTCAATGATTGCACTCATATGACTTGGGTATATTTTTTGAAAAATAAGTCTGAGGTATTCCAAACTTTCACTAACTTCTACACGTTGTTTGAGACCCAATTCCCAAAAAACAATATTAAGTTCTTCGATCCAATAAAGAGGGGAGTATGTCAACCAGTCCATGCAAACCTTTTTCCACCAGAAAGGACTTCTCCATCAAACCACTCTCTCTCATACACCATAGCAAACGGAGTGGCGGAAAGAAAAAATAGGATTATCCTAGAAGTTACCCGGGTAATCATGATTGAATCCCATGCTCCCAAAGCCCTCTGGCCCGAAGTTGTTGCCACAGTTATCTATGTTCTGAATCGTCTTCCCACAAAAATTCTCCACCTGGCCACACCACTCCAAACCCTCTCTACCCATACAAATGTACCTCTTGCTCTTGCCTTATCACCACGCGTCTTTGGATGCTCAATTTTTGTCCACATTCCACGGATAGCGTGGACTAAACTCGATGTGTGTGCCCTTAAGTGTATCTTTGTGGGGTATAAACTTCAAAAGAAAGGGTATCAGTGTCTTGATCCCACAACCAACCGCATCCATACCACCATGAACTGTACCTTTCTTGAGACAAAATATTATTATACCACCCAATCCGACGGTCAGTGGGAGCCACCTAATCGGGACCCCTTGGATTGGCTGTTCAGTTCACCGAGTGTACATACTATTGTTCCAGCAGCACCAGCTACAGTTAGTGCCTATTCACACATAGCTCATGAATCTATGCCCAACGACCACTCGTCCACCTTGTTCGGAGATCCTAAGGTAACACTTCTGGAGCCTCAGCTTGATAATATTTCCACGGTTCGTTGAATTGAATATCCTTCAATTCAACTTGAGGGGGAGTGTTGGAAAAGAGAGTTGACCAAATCACAAATATAAATGCAGAGAATAAGAGTAGTTGATCTTTTGCGTAATTTGTAGATCTAGCTAGATTTGTAAATCTATCTTATTTGTAAACTTGTCTATAAAAACTATGTAAACGAATGAATGAAATACAAAAAACATATCTTTATCTCTCAAACAGATTGTATATTCCAGCCACAGATAAGGGCATAACAAAAGTAGATAAATTTGTATCAAAGGACGAAGGTGGTTCCTGGATCTTTATTTGGAGAAGAGAACTCTTTGTTTATGAAGAAGCATCTCTTGGCTTACTGTTAGACATGCTATCAGAGTTTCAACCAACTGAGGAGGAAGATAAATGGATTTGAAAGCTAAACCCTCTAGGGGAATACACGGTCAACACAGCACATTAAGAAATATTCAGAGAGTCAGGACTAACTGTAACAAGCTCTCTTGAGCTAAGGGTCCGGACAACAGAATGACTGGAATGAGCAGCGCGTGACCAAGACACCAATCTGATGAGAAGCCACGTCGTTTAGAACCTTTTTGTTGTAATATATGTTAATTTGTACGAGGGAGCAGTTTGTGTGTTGAGTTGTATTAGTAGTAATTACGTTAGATAGTTCGGAGAAGGTATAAAAACGTTGAACTGATGTAAGATAAGACAGTTTATGAGTGAGTGAATATCCAGTTCTAGGGAAATCTCTCCCTTATCTCTCCACCGTCCCAAATTTCCTCTCTCAACCTCTAATCTTTTCCCCCTCTGTTTTTCTCAAATCTGTCAGTTAATCGGTGATAACAATCTGTTATAAGCTGGGTTACACTGAAATGGGATTGATAGAAGATTCAAGGAAGAAAAGAAAGAAGACTGAGAAACAGAGAAGTCTCTAGCGAGGGGAGAAATCTTCAGAGGATCTTTAAGGGAGAGAATAGAGAATAGAGATAATATTTCAGATAAGTTCTTTCTTATTCATCAAAACATGCCTCAGGTCATGAGGTCTACAGTACTTATACTTCCTCCTAATACACAAAATCATACGCCCTAACTACACACTAAAACATGCTAACAAAAGAAACTTGCTACGCGTCTGTAGCTCATAACATAAGATATGTCGTGTACTGGCCACGTGCACTGCTGCTACTCATCCCAATCTCATCCGTGTCATGCGCTGTCGGGTCCCTTCAGCCTTTTCATCACCCATACTTTTCTTCTTTCACTGCCGTGAGTCAGCGAGTGTGCGCGGGGTTATGACACTAACCTCCCTCCCCAATCTTTTACTTTGCAGGTTGTGGAATTCCACAACTCCACTCAAAATCCTAGCTTTTGCTTGGAAGGCTCTACCAAACCTCATCCCCAAGAAGGATAACCTACAAATGCGTGTTGTGATCCATCAGCAATAGCAATTGATGTGCAGCGAAGGAAAAAACAGTGAGCCATATGCTCGACCACTGCAATTGGTCGCACAGTATATGGATGAAAATCTGCAATTGGCTAGGGATACAATTCACCCTACAGTAGGATTCTTCAACCAACCTAATCCCAACAATGAACTTAACAAATATTGCAAGAAAATGGATGAGTGGCAACTTATTTGGCTCGTCGCGGCTTGGAGAATTTGTCTAGCAAGAAATGAATTCACCTTCAGCCCATCCCCACCCACGCCACTGCCGATAATTGCAGCTTTGATCAAAAGACAATTGTGGGAATTAAATCACAAGAAGAAGCTCTTTGATAGAACGTACTCGCAACAAGACATTGAAAGATTTCCGATGATAACGATGAGTTTTGCTCTATAACCTAAAGTGAGCCAATGGCCAATGGGGTCTAAATTATGTAGATACTTTTGTATATAAATAAAATAAAGATAAAAACTCCAAAAAAAATGTCACTCTCAGTTTAGCCCCAACCCTGGCCAAGTTTGGCTGCGTTTGATAGCCGGGTTATAGTTTTCCCGGTTCGCAGACAGCTGTAGGGTTCGGACAATGAATTTCATGTAACCCATTGTTTGGTACTTGATTTCTTGGACAACGAATGGGCAGCGATTTGCAGGAGTTTGCAGTGCAGACTGTTTGGTACCCACAGCCATCCAAGGGACACGCATGGTCTGTTAAAAAATTAATGGTGTTTTTACTATGATGCCCTTCAATTAAATTCAATTGAAAAACGGAAACCCTACCCCCAGACGAGCACACGATTTCTGCGCAAAGAAAACTTGTGGCCAATCCCACCGAAGAGCTGTCCTCCTGCCCGCGCCCGCCAGCTGCCATTCGTCTTCCCATGGTGAAGCCGCCTACCAGGTTCTCGCTGCGGATGTATGCGCGTGCGTACAAATCTACTATTCGTGTGCCGCCGAGTAACACGAATCCGACCACCATTGAACCACCAAACCGCTGACCATCGGACCGGAGATGTTGCAGAATATCCTATTATCATTGATGGAGAATACCCAGTTCCGAATGTGTTCCGCCATGTTTATCATGCTACAAGTTCAACTCTTGCATCACCCATGAATATTTCATGCAAACTTGTGAAATTGGATATAATATTTAGATTGTATTATGTTGTTTGCTTGATTAGGATGAAGGAATTCTATATGTTGAATTAAATTCCCTGATTTTGCGTCAAGCTTTTGATTTTGTCGATGGGTTCTCATTTTGCTATATGGGGAATGAATTTATGAATTTGTAATGGATGCTATCTAGATTAATAGTTATTTGGCTAAAGTTGCATTTTGCCAGTTGCGTATTTTCAGTTCGTGCATAGCTTATCTACATTGAGCCAGTCTGATAGTGTTATCTGGGGAATGAAGTTATGTGCATGAATGTTGTCACACCCTGCCGTATTACATTTGAGTCAGTCTGATGTCTGGTCTTCATGCTTATCGGTCTGGATCAACTTCTGATAAGGAGAACTTGCTGGATGATAATCAACAAATACATGTTTGATCAGTTTCTGTATCACCCTGCCGTATTACATTTGAGCCAGTCTGCCGTATTACATTTGAGTAAGACAAATACATGCTTGATGTCTGGTCTTCATGCCTATCAGTTTCTGTATTTTTGGCCACTGCATCAAAGGAGAAAAATGATCAATTGTTTGCGTTATTGATTAGCGTTGTGTTTATGTAGACTGTAGTTTGGGGGGGCCTTTTTCGATTCCTTTTGAAATCGGGATCCTGCTTTGGAAAGAACTAATCATAGTTAAGATCCTGCTGTCGGTTTGTGGTGAAGATTAGATCCTGCTTTGAAAAGAACTAATCTGCCTACTTATGTAAAGAAATAGTTTTTGGCATTCTACTTTGCACTCCAAGAAATACAGGATCTGGTGAAGATTAGATCCTGTATATTGCGAAACCAATATACATGAGGAGCAAGTATGACGGGCTGCTGTCAAGTGAATTTAAGATTCCTCTTAACAAAAACATCACCTATAATCATTCTTGTCATTTGTTCATCAGAAGACAATTTTGGATCAAAGAAATAAACGCATGTCTAATCACACTAATTAGACATGAGAACGACAAAGAGGACAAATTGTTAGTATTGAGTCCTGGAACTGTGTTCCCTGTTGTTGCCAGGAAATTCACTACAAGCAGCATGGCCTGTTGCTTTTGGAAGGTCAAAGCGTGTACCGGTTGGGCGATAGCTGGTAATACATATGAAATGATTTGTTCTGGTTTGTGGAGGAAAACCATTGTTTGTTAATTGCAAGTATTTATGTCAATCCATCCGTCTGCCTGTCTGTTGTGACACAGGTATCCAGTCCAAGCTGGTGATGCCATTTGGATGGCCCCATTTGTTCCCCAGTGATGAGTGAGCTGTGAGTGAATAACTAAGAGTTGATGATGCAAAACGATTACTGTTGTTGTTCCAGGTATGCTATACAAAGATGTCAACTGAACCCCTTTGTAAGATGCAAATCAAAGTTGGTATTCAAGAGATATATCATTCATGTTTGGAATTGATGTGCCTGCAGACTTGTAATAACAATCCATGACTGTAGTATTATTTGAAGTAATGAAATGGGCATTGATTTGATCTTCAGGCAAGTAAGGTCGCCAAAGCAAGCCACAGTGTAACACCTGTTGCGAAAAAAACATGCATCTTTGAAAACACACAAGCAGAATGTAAGAAGAGTACCAAATACAGTTGCCACAGGCACTCGGGCCGCAGAAAATGCAAGGATTCCGGGGGTCAAAATCCCTTTGAACGACAAAGAAATAAACAGGACTTCAACTGCACCACTAATTCAAGTCCCAACTGTCCGAATACAACATCTTAAACCAAATTGAGCTCACAACTTCTATCAAACTTACCCAAGCTTACCCTCATTGAAGACCTTGATGAACTCAACACGTTCCTCGGCATCAATAGTGGCCCAGTAGTAGTAGTGCCCCCCATATGCGAGTAAATGGTCTATAATCCGCAACCTCTCAACCAAAGTAAGGTCTGAATGCTCTTGCAAATCCTTCTTTAACCTCGCCGTCTTCTGTGCCTTGGAGTCATTTGCTCTGTAAAGATACACTCTGCGCGCATGAAGACACCATCTAAATTAGAGAGAGTCTCACCGACCTTGCAGGTTAGACTTGACTGGCTAGTTGGAAGTGTTTTCTTGCTCTTTCCTCGGCTTCTGCTTGCGAAACCATCTATAACGGGCGCTGCTTTCTCCTCCCTACCATCTAAATTAGAATCGTTTATGCCTTCCTCATAATCATCAATGAGCTCGTAGTACGTGGACAGAGTTGGAGTAGGTTCTCTTTCAGCTGCGACATGGTCTCTTGCCCCTGAACCTGTGGCACAGAATTGTCCAAAAAGCTCGCACCAAAGGTCATAATAGGGGAATGTTTTGCCCCTAAGTTGTGAGTACCTGTTATTCAACTGGACAATACAACAGAAAAGGGTAAGTCAATATAACTAAAGTCAAAAGCCATAAATTAGTTGAGACGCTGCTTTTAAATTTATACTTACCCGTTCGTACTCCTCCCACATATCAACAGAGTCCACAAAAATAGCACGGGTCTTGGGATCAATCAACATGCCACTTAGTTTTGAAAATTCATGGAGCAACCTGTATTGCTTTTCCCAGTTGTGCATCTTACTGTCGACATTCTTCGCGGTTATAGTCCTACCTTCAACTGATGCCCTCACTTTTGCTGCAGATTTAGGGTGTACCCCACGCTTCCAACCTTGCCCCGCTCTCCAACCTTCAAGCGCGAGGTCCTTCAAAACCTGCAATAGACTCCTCTCTTCATCCGGACTAGACTCCTCTCTTCATCTGGAGTCAAATACACTTTCTTGCTGTTAATGGGCTCAGGCGGCGCCTCCACCTTGATTTTTTTCTTCATTTCGTGTGTCTTAGATCTGGGCCGTTTGAAAGGTGTTGTGGCATCACCCTTGTTCCTCGTAGCAGGTACCCCTGATTCTTCATAATACCTATGCTCGGATGTTATCTCATCTCTTTCACCTACACGGCGAGTTGAGTCTATGCTTATGAGCCTGCATGTTAGTAAACACATAAACCAAGTGGAAGAGCATTAGAACACATAATAAATAAATCTATGCGACATAAATAAAACCAAAAAAAAACTTAGTGAGCATGTTTTGTACGTAAACAAGTACACATAACACAAACATAGATCTGTCAGCATGCCAGAAATAAAGAAGTCCGAAATTAAATGCAAAATAGGTCACAACAAATCATCTCTAGATTGATCCTCTATAGGTATCACATAGGTTTAGTGCTAAATTATCCCTAAATTGATTCCACTCCGGGGATGCCTTGACAGATTGAATGTTGTCATCTACAAGTGTCGTGTCCAGATTATGATCATCTACAATTAGAGAAATTGATTGCGCCAACAAAGGATCTGAGGGTGTGGTTTGGATGATGAAGTTGTGTATCAAGGCACATACTAGCACGATGTCGGACTGCGTCGATAGGGTAGTAAGAAGGACTCCGAAGGATGGCGAATCGCTTCTTCATAATGTCGAATGCACGTTCTATCACATTGCGAGCCGAAGAGTGGCGAAGGTTGAACAACTCCTTGTAGTTTTCCGGTCTTCTATTCGAACCACCCCACTCCTGTAGATGGTATCTTGTTTGTCTGTACGGTGTGAGGAAACCATCACAGTTCATATAGCCGCCATCACATAGGTAATACGTGCCTGCAATAAATTATCCAAATAA
>JAOWBN010024105.1:0-10525 GCA_028565015.1 Pinguicula moranensis
TAAACAATTCCATCCCACAATGATTTCCATATTGTCATCTATTTTCTTTCTTTAATAAGCCCCAAGTGCTCCTCGTAATGCGTCTTCGAATTATTTGCACCTATGTGTGTGCATCCATGCCATTGATAGAAATTTGCCCAAAAATGATATACTTCTTCGCATTCAAAGAAAATTTGTTGCAAGGTCTTACCATTCTTTTGGCGGAAAGAGCAACCAATTGTTGGATATTACGCCATTATTATGCCTCAACTATGTAACAGTTCAATTGTTGGAATAATACTATATGTTGGATATTGAAGTGAGCTTGTCTGATTGAAGGGCACGTGGCATGACATGTAGCATATATCTCAACCGTCAATTAAAAGTTCATATTCAATGGTTTGAGATAAAGCGGATTGTTATCCTGTTACAATATATATATATATATATATTGTGTAAATTGTGTCGAGGGTAGTTTTGTCAATGTGTAAGTAATGTAGTTGCGTTAGGGTTTGCTGTAAACACTTACATATATGGCCGTGTGGCCTCAATACAATTCAGAAAAATTAGCACAAAGAATTTTTGGATTTCTTCATGGTATCAGAGCGTTCTCGATTTCTTTGAATTCGATTTGTGTAATCTCTTCTCAACTTCACATCAATGGGCAAAGGAGACTCACAAACCGGCAAAACCCTTGCGGTTTCTACCGTTCAGATTCCTGCAAGTCCGTATGGCCTATTGCCGAGTGATCAACCCGGAAATGTAATCACACCAGTGGTGTCTCGTGGAAATAATTATGAGGAGTGGGCTCTCGCAGTGAGGGTTGCTCTAAGTGGAAATATGTTGAAGGAAAAGTTTCACGCCCTTCAATCTCTGTTGGAATCGTGGATTCTTAATACTGTCAACATTAAGCTAAGGAAAACAATCTCGTATCGTGAAACGTTGCACTTCTGTGGACGTATATGCGAGAATGTTTTTTCGTGGGTAGCGGTGCTCATTTATACGAACTCAAGACCACACTTCATGAGTGTAAACAGCAAGGGATGACCTTGCCCTGTACTTTGGTCGTCGAACGCCTTTATGGGATGAAATCGCCACTTACGAGCCACTTTTCGTATGCTCAACGAAAGGTTGTGGATGCAAGGTTACAGAAAAAGCTCAGCAACGTCATAATGCTGTGAAACTCCATCAATTTCTGATGGGACTGGATGATCACTATGGCGCCCTCAGATCTCAAATTTTATCTCTGGAGCCGTCTCCTAATCTAATGAGAGCCTATTCAATGATTATGCAAGAAGACACTCTGCAAACCATTGCTTAAGGCGCGAGAGAATAAGGGTGATCTTACGGCCTTTGCAAAACTCAAACTCATCGTAGCATGAATGAGGACAACACGTGTGATCATTGTAAGCGCAGTGGCCATACCATTAAAAATTGCTACGAGCTTAACGGGTATCCAAAAAATTGGGGTCGTGGCGAGAAACCCAGTCGTGGCCGTCGTGGTGGGGGTTCTGGCCGTGGGAGCTCTGACCGAGAAGTTGTTCGTGGAAAGGGTAATGACCTGAATGGTCAGCAAGCCAGTGTTGCTGCCGGACAGCTAACCTTTATCCTTGGATCGCAATCGTCTTTTCCTGATCTTACACCTGAACAGTGGACAACGGTGTTTAAAGCTGCAAATGCACATCATCCTGGCGTTTTCAGTGACAAATTGACTGGTAAGATGCCAGAATGGCTGCTTGATACAGGGGCCTCTCAGCACATGACTGGATCTCGTTCTCAGTTGCATTCCTTCCCCGTTACAGTCAGCATGCCCAATGAGGAATGCACTCAAGCCGAAAAGAAGGGAGTGGCAAAATTAGGGCACAATATTCATGTTGATGATGTGCTCCTAGTTCCCTCTATGAAATGTTCTCTTGTCTCAGTTTCTCAACTTACTAAACAATTATGTTGCCTCATTTACTCATGAATTTGTGTCATTCAGGGCCTGCCTACGAGGACGGTGATTGGAGAAGGGGCACAACGTGATGGGGTTTACTACATGAAAGGATTAAAAGCAGCTCAAGCTTTGGCCGTGATTCACAATGACATCTGGCATCAAAGGCTTCATCATCCATCAAGTTTGCTTCCAGCACTTCTAGTTCAGTTGAACCGAATAAATGTGATGTTTGTTTTAAGGCTAAACATCCCTGTGACTGTTTTTCAACCAATTCTAGTAGAGCTACTGATTGTTTTGAGTTGATACATTGTGACATTTGGGGACCGTATCGTGTTAAATCTACAACTAGTGTAAGTTATTTTCTTACTATTGTTGATGATTTTTCACGAGCACTTTGGATCTATCTTATGGTTACAAAAGCAGAAGTTGGGAGTTTGTTTCGCAACTTCTGTGCTATGATCTTGCGCCAATTAGGCAAACGAGTTAATTCTTATTTTGCAGCTGAAAGGATAGTGCATCAGACCTCTATGGTCAACACTCCCCAACAGAATGTTCGTGTCAAACGGAAACATCGACACATTCTTAATGTTGCTAGATCACTCAGATTTCAGGCCCACATTCCTATTTAGTATTGGGGAGAGTGTGTACTCACGGCTGGATTCTTGATCAATCGTACCCCTAGTTCCATTCTCAAGAACAAATCGCCATATGAATTTCTGCATGGTTGGTGCCCTGATTATGCCTCCTTGCGCATCTTCGGTTGTCTATGTTATGTTCATCTGTAGTCCTGAATGCGGGATAAATTTGAGTCTCAAAGTCGCAAATGTGTTTTCCTTGGGTATCCGCATGGAAAGAAAGGGTGGCGTGCTCTTGACTTGGAGACTAATGAGCTGGTTATCTCTCGAGACGTAGTGTTCATTGAAAATCACTTTCCATACGCTACTCAAATGAGCACCGCGTTTGACAAGTTTGCATTTCCGTCTCTTGCTCCAACCAGTTTCGATCCTGAGGTGAGGAGGGATCTGGAGGTACTTCGTGAGGCACGCAATGAACCCTGTGATGAGGGTTCGATTTCTTTGGCATCGGGTCCATCGGTTGAAGAGGCTTTGTGCCCTCACATGGTGATTACACAGCACCGTCAACCTATCCCATTGCCTTCAGGAGCATCTGCTGCATCCCATTTTGAATATTCTAAATTGCAATGTGATGCACCTACCATGCATGAAGTCACGGATCTGTCGTGCGCTGAAGAAAAAGCATTACTTGGTCGCGGACGTCGAGTTAACAAGCCATCAGTATTGCTTCATGATTGTGTGGTTGATCGTGACACCTCAAGTAGTAACCCCTCTCATGCCCATGCCTCCGCCTCAATGATTTCCTCAGGTGCGCGTTATCCTCTAGCTAACTATGTGAATTGTTCTAGATACTCTCCATCCCACTCACAATTTTTGGCAGCGGTTAAATCTGGTTATGAGCCTCGAACATATGGTGAAGCGACTAAATCACCTAAGTGGCGATCTGCTATGGCTGTTGAGATTGAAGCTCTTCAAGCGAACAAAACTTGGATATTCACGCCACTGCCACCTGCCAAGCATGCTATAGGGTGCAAGTGGGTATTTCACATTGAGTATAATTCAGATGGATCAATAGAACGTCACAAAGCTCGCTTGGTGATTTTGGGTAATCTATAAGTTGAAGTGGTGGACTTCAATGAAACCTTTGCGCCAGTGGCAAAACTTGTCACTGTTCGCACTTTTCTCACTATTACGGCATCTTTTGGATGGTGTTTGCAACAAATGGATGTTCATAATGCTTTTCTTCATGGTGATCTTGACGAAGAAATCTATATGAAACTTCCACCAGGTTTTATAGCGCCTTCAGGAACAATGTGTCATCTTCAGAAATCACTATATGGTTATAAGCAAGTTCCTCGTTGTTGATTTGAGACTTTTGAAGCGGTGTTGCTTCGTTATGGTTTCGTGCAATGTGGTATGGATAATTCTTTATTCAGCCTAAATCGTGGAGAAGTTTTTTGTCCACATTCTTGTATATGTGGATGATCTGATTCTGGCAAGTTTTTTTTGTCCACATTCTTGTATATGTGGGACACTGCCTTGCGAGTTGCCAGATATCTGAAAGGCAATCCCATACATGGAATTTCGTTACGTGCATCGCCCTCATTGAAGCTCACTGCGTATTGTGACTCTGATTGGGCTAGTTGTCCAATCACTCTTCGGTTGTCAGTGGTTACATTGTCTTCTTGGAAGACGAAGAAGCAGGTTACTGTCTCACATTCATCTGTTGAAGCAAAGTATCGTGCGCTAGCAGCCACTACTTGTGAACTGAAATAGCTATGGGGTTTGTTATTGCATTTACAAGTTTTGTGCACGTTTCCTATGTGTATTTCTTGTGATAGTTAGGCCATTATGCACATTACTATCAACCTCGTTTTTCATGAACGAACAAAGCATATCAAGCTTGGCTGCCACTTTGTCCGCGATGATTTAAAGCGCGGGTTGATCTACGCGACTTATTTCCATACCTCTCGGCAATTAGCTGACATCAACCAAGACCCTTGGTACTGACAAATTTCGCCAGTTTCTCAACAAGCTTGGAATTCTCGACCTTTATACTCCAACTTGAGGAGTGATGTTATAATATATATATATATATATTGTGTAAATTGTGTCAAGGATAGTTTAGTCAATGTGTAAGTAATGTAGTTGCATTAGGGTTTGCTTAAACACTTACGTATACGGTCGTATGACCTCAATACAATTCAGAAAAATTAGCACAAAGAATTCTTGGATTTCTACATATCCCGAGGAGTCATATTCATATATACCCAATTTGGAATATTTGGAAGGACAACAAACCATCCTCCTAGAACGAGAACGTTGTTTATCTTTCCAAGATAATGGTGGACATGGCTAGTAACAAAAAAGCATGTCACGATAGGCTATTGGATTCATGAACCAAATGCTTGTATTTCATTTTTTTAGCAATTTAGATTAGTAGTTAGTAGTTTGTACATAATTTGTGTAACATTTTTGAGGTAACATATCTTATTCCCTCTTAATGAATTTGTATCTATCCAAAAATTATATATATGTAATATACACATATATTGAGAGAAAAATGGAGAATATGTGAAGTTTAAGCAACTGAAGCTCGTTGGTTGCTAATTAATATATGAATGAATTGTTGCACATGGTACGAATTCCCATCACTGAGTCCCCATAAATCACACAGTTTAGCATCAATTATGCATAAAATGGGGGCACGGCGCAATTATGACACAAGTCCTCATGTGATGAACCATAAGATTCCATAACAAAAATATTTTTATCGAAGATGTGACAAAGTGTAGATTTGGTTTCTATTTGCGAGAGAATTATTTAAACTTATACTAATTTTCATCCATCTTATTCCATAATTCCTAGTTTGCCCCTTGTAGTAGCAGGCGCCACGCAGGAATATAAGATAATGTATTTATTTTTCCAGATGTGATTTTCAGCTTCTGTTCAAAATTCTACTATATCATTAATTATAGTACTGGAACTGGAAGTGAGAGAGATTATTAAACTAAGTTGATGGTCACCACGTGAAGTTGCTGGTTGGATGCCCTTATCTTATTTAACTTCTTCTCTGTCTTAGTATCATCACATTCACATCAAGATCAAACTCAAATATATAGAAGGATCATTGAAAAGTTGTCCTTATAATAGGGAACAGGGAACATCGAGCGCAATAGGTGTGACCCTAAATCAGGTGCATAATTCCTAAGCTCTTTTTACAGGAGATCTCTTTTCATGAATTAAGCGTTAAAGGTTGTTAAAATAAAAGGAGACGGCCGACGGGAAAGAAATAATTGAAGCGATATCGATAAAGGGAGATGATTTATAAAAATAAAAATAAACACTTAATTTGAATTATATTTTTATTAAAATCACGTTATAAATTTATTGCAAGAGTAACTAACACGGGATAACTTCTAGTTGTCGCGCTAGTAATAAATTTATTGCTCGTTAAAGAGTGTAAATCTGGTGAAGGAGTTGTTACTTGTCGGCAACAAATCGTGAACGTGAAGGCCATAAAGAGACATGAAAAGTAGCCAAAAGGAAAAAAAATTCAAAGTGTATAAATAAGTACATAAATTTAGTAATTTTATGAAGTTCCAATCACAAGTACAATGAGGTGCGCAGCCAAGAAATTGGGGAGGGCATTTGTGAAAATTTGTAAAATTTAAAATTGGCAAATTTGATTAGCAACTCCATTATGCATATTGATGGATGTGACCCAGAAAACCAAAGACGGAGAAAAGTACATCAAATAAACATACCAAATTACGGGTAAAGAAGATCGAGGAGGGGAGAGACCACGAAAAATACGCGGAGCACTGAGGCTATTCCGAAAGAGCATCTAACTATTAAGATTTGGTTAGGGGTCTGAACTTTTTGTCATTGCATTCAAGTTCTACAATAATGACCAATACTAACACATAATATTAATGAAATTTTATTAATTTTAATAGATTTTTATTTTCATATTTATTTGGGATAGTTTTTAATATATATATATATAGTTATTTAATATAATTATTTTTCATAGTTTAATATTTTGTTTGATTGTTGTTTAACAAAATTTCAAATATCTTAATAAAAATATTGCTAAAATATCATTTTTATCAAAAATATTGTCTAAAGCAACAATAATATTAAATTTGTATTTTTTATAAATCGATTCGACTTGTTTTGACTTTTACAGTTTCTAGCGCAACATCTGAATGTGCATACCCAACCGAAAACTATTCAACCTGAGCCGACCTACTCTACTTAAACCAAAAAAAAATGCCCCCTCTCAATAAATTCCTTGCTCCGCCCCTGCTTAGATCCCAACCTCGTATGAGTAACAAATTATTTCAAGGTAGATTTAACCCCCGACCAGAATGACAGATGTCGCTTGACAAAAGGCCATCACAGCAGAGTCAACACAATGCTTTTTTTATGATCATAGTATCCGGAATCACATTGGACCCAACTGTTGGAAAGTCACAATCAACATAACTTGTTCATGCCTGCTGTCACATACATTTAATATTCAAGGACACGCCAACTCGTTCACGCCTACAAAGAAGACATGCTTCACGCATGCTGTCATCGTCTGTCTGCTCACGCCTCATTTGAAGTGTATGATTTGTATGATTACTATAAATATGTTGTTGTAATGAACGAGAATGTATCAGAAGTATTCCTAATAACAAGAGTTTTTCTCTCATTTTCTTCCAATTTTTATTTTACAATGTTTTTTTATGACCATAGTATCCGGAATCACATTGGACCCAACTAATCCATGTGGCCCATGTCCGGTGACACCCCACGCATGAATCGATTAAACTGCAGGCCTAGAGTTCTTAGAATGGGCCCGAGGTCGTGGGCTAAGCGAATTATTTGCACCTATTGAGAATTGAAACCTATACCTCTTCTAAGAGAATTTAAGTCATCCACCACCATGACAACTCGCTTGGTTTAGAGTCGACACATTGTTATCTATATCAAGCCGCCGGCATAAATTAATAAATACCACTGCGCCACAAGTGAACAAAACAGTTAACGACCATATAGAAAGAAAAGTACTAATATACCTTGTATAAATTTTATAAATAGGCCGCTTGGCTAAAGGGAAAGATTAAAAATTCTTGGAAAATAAAATCGAATATACTTTACTTATTTTTGTATATCTCCTCAATTCGAGAATTATATGGTACAAACCAAATAATTGCTTATTTTCCTCATATTTCTCGGTTTTATCACATATAAATCAAACTATTTTTTAAAATATCTTTAATTATATTTCTCTATCCAATTTAAAAATAAAGAAAGTAGACAAGTTCATTATTAAAATAGTAAAATCTTTTATATTGATTTTAGATGATTTATTCAAAAAAAGGTCCCTCCATTTAGGCAAGGCTATTCGTACGGTCAACATTCGGGTGTTCGGAATCACGATTGTTCGAAAACTCAATTATCCTAATTTTGTCGGGTAATCAATTTTCGGTGCGAGATTGGGTCCCTTTTTTGGAACTCCCGCATCCCGCGGGTTTAGGGTGTGGGAAATCGGATTATTACCTTATTCTATTTTTTTTTAGCTTGAAATTGAATGCATAAACATAAAGTCCCCACTTATGGCTGGGAAGCCATTACATGATTACAAAGAGGCCGAATGGCTAAATCAAGCGTAATCTCAAATTTGGTAGCCCTCCTCTATCAAGCCTGAACATACCAATAGCCGGTTTTGGGAGAAGATAATGGCTACCAAATCTTCTTGTAGACCCAGAAGCTCCCAGCTTGGCTAGACAATCAGCAATGGCGTTGCCTTCACGAAATTGATGTAAAGCATGGATTCGCAGTCCAACTTTAGCATCCTTGAACTCTTCCCAAAAGTCCCACAGATACCATGGATGGCAAGCGTCTCGCGTGATCCATCCCACAAGGAGTTTTGAATCAGTTTCCAAGATAATATTGTGCCACTCTGCTTGTTTTCAAATTTTTAGACCTGCTGTTGCAGACCGAAGTTCCGCCTCGTTGTTGGTACCAGTGCCAAAGTGCTCTGAAAAGGCCACAAGAAAGTCGCCATTGGCATCTCGAACAATACCCATGCCACCCGAAGCTCCTGGGTTTCTGAAGCAGCTGCCGTCAGTATTGAGTTCAACTCAACTGAGAGGAGGCTTCTTCCAGTGTACCACCATGGCTCTACTGCGTTCCCTCCATCTGACATTAATGTTGAGATGAGGTAGCAAATCACGGTCCTGGACCTGCATTTTCAGAGAGGGGTTAATGGCATTGATAATGGAAGTAAGCAGAGACATAACCTCTCTCCGAATGTGGTCTCCGGATGACTTAGTGCCCTCAAAGCGCGCCCTGCATCTGTATAACCATAAGCTCCAAGTTAGTATACTAGGAATAAGAAATAAGAGAACTCCCTGCAAACCGGATCGATGGGCCATCAGACGCCATTGAGTAATTCTAGTTTTCCACGAGGAAGGCCTGGCGAACTGGATACCAAGGAGGTTCGCCACCCTGTTCCAGAGTTCAGAGGCTAGTAGGCTAGAGGAGATCACATGATCCATGGATTCCTGCTGTCTGTAGTCACAACAATGGCAAGAGGAAGCAAGTTGTACCCCTTTTTGGGTGAGATTATCATTCGTAGGGAGGCCTTTGCACCACAGAATGTCATCGACAGAAATATGGCAGGATTTGTTTCTGATTATTTCCCAGGCAGAATGGACAGAAAATTTCTATGCAAGTCAGGCATCCAGATCAATACATTGTCCCTTGCGTGGTCTGTTGGCGGAGAAGTGTTCATAATTTGTTCAGATAAGACTCTGCCAACATGTTGAGTAAGGGCGGCTGAGTCCCATTGTCCATGAGTGGCAAAATCCATAACTTTGGCTCCTCTATTCACTACCTCCTGGACCTGCACAGACAGAGGACCGAAGGCAAGCCACCGGTTGAACCAAAATGAAGAGTTACCTCATTTTATGATAATTTTAATGTTGTCCACAACTTAATCTTTCACGGCCATGGCTGATTTCCAGAGGCGGGAGTCGGAAGAGGAGCTGCGCCGCTCAAAAATGTGATGGAAGCAGCAATATTTAGCTTGAAAAAAGGAGGCCCAAAGGCTTTTTTTCGATAGAACTTTGAAACACCATTTCATGTCCATGACCTTCTAGATTTCAGCCATATCTTTAACACCGAGGCCACCTTCGCTATTAGTCTTACAAAGAATTTTTTGGCTCTTCCAATGTGTTTTTTGTTTGCCTCGCGTCGCCTACTTGCTGAACAGTATTCTAAGTACCGTGAAGAGACCAAACTTTTTCACTTTCTCATGCCCCTGTGATGATTTTTTCTTTCAGATCCTCAATTTTCTATCATAGTTGCCACAGAAAAAATCGGCCATCATACGCCTGATTTTAGATAAGATGCAATGCGGCATCTTCATAACCAACATAATATGCAAGGGGATACTGGCCATGACAAGCTTGATTAGGGTCAATCTGCCCCCTTGTGAGAGTAGGCGTACCATCCACCCTGCCAGTTTTCTGCGGATCCTATCATGGAGAGGTCAAACATGTGGCTGGTTGTTCTACCAGCCGTGAGGGGAGCTCCAAGATACATTACAGGGAATGTACCTGGCCGGAAACTTGTAAGACGACGTGTAGACGCTGCCCTCACAGAACTAATGTAGTTGGATAGAAAGAGAGTAGACTTTTCCTTGCAAATACTATGCCCATACCAACAGCAACAGAGGTCCAATATTCGGATCAAGGCTCTAATGGAACGAGAGTCGCCACTTGAAAAGATTAAAACATCGTCCGCATACATAAGATGAGAGATCAACGGAGCACCTGTAGGATGATGAAATGGCCTGATCTGCTTAGATTCAAATTCGTGTTGCAGCAGGCGTGATAAAGTGTCCTGAGCGAGGATGAAGAGATACGGTGACAAAGGTTCCCCTTGTTGCAGCCCATGCGTGGCCTCAAAAAAGCCAAGGAGACACCATTCATTGCAATGGTAAACAACTGATTTTTTACGCAACCCATGAGCAGTG
>JAOWBN010024116.1:0-10524 GCA_028565015.1 Pinguicula moranensis
TGATGCGATGGGTCACATCACCTTCAACCCCTCCATCTTTTTGTATAACGGATCCTAGATATTTGAAACTATCTCTGCGGGAGTGCTTGGTTCTCAATCATAACTTCCATTCCACTTTTCTCTGCTTCATTAGCGAAATTGCACGCCATGTATTCCGTCTTCGATCGACTCAAGCGCAGTCTTTTGGCCTCTAATGTTACCCTCCAACGCTCCAACTTAACGTTAACCTCCTCTTTCGTCTCTGCCACCAAAATAATGTCATCTGCGAACAACATACATCATGGTACTTCATCTTGTATTTCCCGAGATAGTACATCTATAATCAACGCAAAAAGGAACGGACTTAGTGCTGATCCTTGGTGCAATCCTATGTCCACTGGAAAATACTCTGTTTCTCTCACTGGAGTCCGCACACTAGTTTTTGCGCCCTCATACATATCTTGTATGGCCCTCACATACATCCACGGGACCCTCTTGGTTTCTAAACATTTCCTGGCTTCTGGAGCTAGGAAATGTGGCTATTAAGGACCAGACTGCTGACTGTCTCACCAAATGCCTTAGTGCGCCAGATATGGATAGGCTTTGTAACAAGATGGCTTGATCGATATATTTCGCCCGTCTTGAGGGAGAGTATTGAATGTGTTAGGTATCACCAACCGGTAGTTTTAGGTAGCCTAATTCTCATCTACCTCCTCCTATATGTATGTTACGAACGATGAAAGTATGATTTTGATACAATGAACAAGATTCAACTATAGGTATGCTGCGGCTGGATAAGATAGGATTAGCTACCATCAGACTAATCTAAGTCGAGTGTAGGAATTAGCCTCCCCTTTCAATAGAAGCAATGAGGCACTGCTTTTTGGGTCTCAATAGCCGACTATAAGGCTAGAGCCTATTTTGTAATATAAATGGGCAAAAATTTATATATATAAAAAAAAAAGAATGACAAAGGACAAGGAATCGTTTTATCTGTACATGAGAATTAAATGTATCCAACAGCATACTTATTCCTCCACGAGCACAGTCTAGAACAAAAATAATTGTATCGACTACCTTAATTTCCTGTATAGCACCATGCTTTCCGTTCACAGTAGACGAAACACGAAGCAAGCTCCTATTCAATTGCTGCCATTGGAACTCATCTGCAGTATCCTGATAGTTTAGAGAAAAGAAAGGGAAAGCACAATTATTTTGAAAAGTGAAGGAAGTTCTGGAGTCGATGATAAATAAATCAATATACTGTTATCGCAAAACAGGCACCTTTGCGCAGAAAATATATATGTTGACCAGTCTCTTTTGCCCATGCCTATGAGCACGATCTTCAGCCTTTATGCACAATTAATAAACCATGTAAATAAATGCAACAGGAAACTAAAAGATCAGCACCTTGACCAAATCAGAATGTGATGCTTAGTTGAGATGCCAGAAATATTGGAGGTTATACCAATACCTCCAGAAAGCCAATTTCTCAATTCAGAAAAAGTGTGAAAGAAAAATAAAGAGCTCAGAGCATGTGAAACATTGTCAGATGTCAGAGAAAGACTTACGTACATATGACAAACACACTACAATATTACCAACACTCAGTGTTAGATCACAAAATGCACCAATTAGACTTCCATAAAATTTATTTGTTTGATAATTCTGTTTAATGTCCATCTCATTTAATAGTGTTGGAATATGGGTTTAGGCCCATCTTCTAGATTATTCTAAGTTTTTATTTATTTCCAATTTAATCTTTGTATTAGTCTATATAAACTCATGTAATCGCATAATATCAATATAATACATTTTATCTAAATTATATTTGGTATCAGAGCGAAACCCTAATCCTAACCAAAAACCGCCCCATCCCCTTATCTTCCAAAAAACCGTCGCTCCCCCTCTCCACCAGAAAAACCGCCGCCCTCCTTCACCCACCAGAAAACCGTCGCCTGCCGCCCTCTACCCGCGACTAAGCAGTCAATCTTGCTGCGGTGATGAAGTGAGAGCCTGTCCGTTTGTTATCTATTCTTGGAAAACCTGTGCGATTTTAATCGTCTTGAATTTGGAAGACCTGTCCTGTCTCCATTGTCTCATCCGTCGTGTTGTCCAGCAGAGTGTGTTTCACACCAGTAATTACGCTAAAGCGAGATTCTCTGGACATTGTTGAAGAAGATTATTATAATACGTATATTGAGGCAGGGACCTTATTGAATAACTATGCGCACATATCTAATCTTCTGACACAATTACGAGAGCTAGTTGACCACCCTTACCTTGTCGAATATTCTATTACATTAATGGAAAGAAAGGATAAAGCTGTCGATACTCGAAATGGTGCAAAATGTGGGTTATGCCATGAGGTGTGGGAGATAGCGTGGTGACATCATGTGGACACTTCTTCTGCAAATCTTGTTTAATCGATTCTGGTTCTAGCATGAGACAAAGTTCATGCCCTACGTGTTCAAAGCCACTTACTGTTGATTTCACAGCCAATAAGTTTGGCAAGGACCAGAATCTGAAAGCCACGGTTAAAGGCTTCAGACCTTCTACTATTTTGAATAGAATTCAGCCGGATGACTTTCAGACAACTATCAAAATAGATGCATTGGTGCTCGATCAGATGGCTCTTGCTGTCCCTTCAGACCATCGTACTGGGGGCAACTGTCCTTGTTCCTCGGCTTCAGGTCCCACGGTTGTTGTTGTTGATGTAGGTACTTCCACTGCTCTTCATGGTAAGTCAACTCATCCTGTTTGGATTTTGGATTCTGGGGCAATCATATGATCGGTTAACTATCTCTTTTTACTTTTTTATTCCATGAATGAGTCAGTTCGTATTACAAATGGGTCTTCCATTCCCATCAATAGTCAAGGTGATGCTCAATTGTCCATTCACATCACTCTTTCATTTGTTTATTATATTCCCAATTTCACTTTTAACCTTCTTTCTGTTCATCGTCTTGCTAAATTGTGTTGTTTTTCTACCTCATTGTTGTTATTTCAAGACCTGAATACGAATCAAGAGTGCTGTATTATCATATTGATCCCCAACGGCTCTTTCTCCCTCTAGAAAATTTTCTCCTGGTTCTCACTAAAAGTACATTGCTTCACTCACACACGTGCACACTCCCACCGCTAGTCACCCCGATGGTGGAGGTGGAGACGGACCAGCCACCACCGGCGCCCATCGCCGACGCTCTGCCGGCAACGGCAACAACAGAGACCCATCTTAGCGGAAAGCTCAAAAGAGGGCAAAAAAACATGGATTGATGCGCGAATGCTGAAAGAAGACGGCCCGTCCTTTTATTTTACTAATTTCCCGACGGAAAGCACTGATGAGGAATTACGGCGGCTGTTCGAGGAAATGGGGACGGTAACTAGCGTAATAATCCCCAAGAAATTGGATCGAACTGGAAAGAGATTTGGATTCGTGCGATTCCAATCGATTGTAGATAGTATAGGGAAGATGCTATCAAAGCTAAATCTGACAAAGATTGGTGAACATACCCTACGTGCAAACGTAGCAAATTTCGCAAAGGGCTCAAAAACCCAAAATCATACGGTGAACGCACAGCTAACAACACTGGGAATCTTTGTACGAGCTAAGGAGACTGTCACCATCACCATGGACCCGACACCAGAGGCACTGCTAGCTCAAACTCTGCCTGGTAGCCTCTCTTCAGGGGGTCTCAAGGGATCAGATATCAAGAGAACTTAGAGAAATCAGTGAACTAGAGTCCGTCAAGGTTTCCCTGATGCCAGGGGCACAGATACTCATCCAAACTGCATCGGATATGGAGATGCATATTTTTCTAAAAGATCCTATAAGGTGGAAACAAATGGGACTGGTAAACTTACATCAATGGTCGCCGGAATCAGCAACACATCCAAATGACAGATGGTTGTGTCTCATAGGTATTCCGGTCCAACGTTGGAATCCAAGAATTTTCAAAGCCTTGATTGAGCCCTTTGGGTAATTGATTCAGATTGAAGAACGAACTAAGAACCTCCAAGACTATGATTCAGTAAGGTTTCTGGTCCAGAAAAAGGAACCGAATTTTGCAGTACCTAACCTATCGTTGGTAACAACTGCTGGGACATATCCGATACAGATGGGAGAAGAACCAAAGGCCTGGCAGAAAACAATGGAAAGGTTCAGAAAACAAACTGACCAACGAGACCAGTGTTGTTAGGGGCGCGGGGCGCACCGGGGCGATCGACTAAAAATTCGGGGCGCGGGGCAACGGGGCGCGCGCCCCATGAATCGGAAAAGGAAATATAGGGGAAGAAACACATATGCGTTCTAAGTCACCATATAGGGAAGTGGAACGAATCTCAATTAAAGAGATGGTACTACAAGAGATACCAGTGGCGTCCAACAATTCTGTGCTGAACACTACAAGCGAGGATTGAAGGACTGATATAATGCCTGATAATGAAGTAGCTGATGATAAGACGCAAGAGGAAGCAACTGCAACTGCAACTCCAACAGCTCCGCAGAAGGAATGTAGGAGGGATCTATCCCAAATAAGGGCTGGAGATAGATTGGACAATTGTTGAAGTCGTGTTTTTTAATATTAGAGTTTGTATTATTAAATAGATGTATAAATAGGAGAGACTGAGTAATTGTACTGAATAAGACTTTGTTTTCAATGAAAACGTTTTCTCCAGAACAATCTATCTAATAAAGACACAAAAAGGTCCAAGAAGAAAGAAATAGTGGCAGTAACAAAGACCCAAGAGAGGGGAGAAATTCAGGTTTCTCCTAGTCACAATGGCACCTTCAAAATCTAGAAATAGAACCAGATTGTCAAGTAGGGCGCTTTTGGCCACTTCTGGGCAGTTCTACTGAGCCAAAAAAACTGGATTCAAAAAGTAAGTGACTGGACTTAACCCACTCACAGGCAACAGGAAATTATATGACTCAGACCCTACAAATAGTGAAAAGGGCTACAAAAGATCCCCCAAAACCCTAAGAAGATCAGCATGAAACTTCAAAGCCCAAAATCATACAAGATCTAGCTACACAGAGAGTGGAAAACAGAAATATAAGGTCAATGACCAATAAGATGATTTTTTGGAATAGTAGCGGGAATTAGGAGATCTAAGCCATACATGAAATCCTGGGTGCAGCAGCATTCAGTAGGAATCATGGCCATTGCAGAGCCATTTCAGCCTGAAAGCAGGCTTAGATACTTTTCACATACACTGGGATTCTCCTACTCAGCCACAAATGCAGAGCAGCTAGGGAAGATATGGGTTATGTGGAAGACAGAGGTGGATTTTCAGATTTTAAGTCGGCATGAGCAAGCCATTACAAGTACTTGGAAATGTGACGATGTGGAGGTAATCCTTACCTTTGTATATGCAAAATGTGCAATGATAAGGAGAAGAGAACTATGGCACCATTTGGAAAATTTATCTCCTGCAGGCTTCTCATGAATGATAGCAGGGGATTTCCATGTGATACGAGCTAATACTGAAAGAAGAGGAGGATGTCCTAGGGCAAATCTACCTATGCAAGAATTTAATGCCACAATTCATAGTTGTGCACTTACAGATCTAAAGCTAAATGGCAGGCAATTCTCATGGTGCAATGGTCATGCGGGGAAGCAACGCACCTGGGCATACCTAGATAGAATTCTAGTTAATGTGGAATACTTGAGGTGGCAGCCATTTAGCTCCTATAAGCTGTTAGGCAGCAAAACTTCAGACCACTGTCCTTTACTACTGCAGCTAAATGAGAGGTTTGAACAATATGGACATAGGCAGTTTAGATATCTAGAGATGTGGTCAACCACCGACTCTTTCAACAATTGGTGTCTGAAGTTTGGGAGTCTGTAACTGAGCCTCCAGGGCTGCTATCACTGGGAAAAAAAATTTAAAAAGATGAGATCAGCACTGTGTATTTGGAAGAAGGTAAGTTTTGGGAGAACTAAGGAACACATAAGGGCATTAGAACAGAAGATGATAAAGCTTGAGATGGAATTACAAAATTTCTCTAAAACCATAGAGACTGCCTACCAAAATACCAAGCTCGAATTAAGTTGCTGGGAAAACAGAGAACTCAACAGACTCCAGCAAATCTCGAAGAAAGTTTGGCTGATGAATGGTGATAAAAACACAAGCATTTTTCACTCTGGGATCAAGGCTAGGCAAAACAAGAAGAGTATCACACAAATGAAGCTTAATGATGGCAGAATCATTGAGAGTCAAAGAGCCATACATGAGGAAGCAATTAACTACTTCAAGAGTCTCCTGTCAAACCAAAATAATAGTAACCTACCTGAAGCAGAGGAACTGGACAGTTTTTTCATGAACAAGATATCAGAAGATGGAAACAATTATATACTTAAACCTCCAACAGATATGGAAATCAAAGAAGCATTATGGACAATCTCAACCAGTAGCTCGCCTGGTCTAGATGGTTTTGGATTACAAAGAAACATGGAACATTACAAGCCCTGATCTAGTAGAGGCAGTGAAAGAGTTCTTTGCAGGCAGAGATTTGCCACGGATGTTTGTAACAAACACTCTAACACTCATAGCAAAAATAGAAAATCCAGACTCTTTTGACAAGTTTAGACCAATTAGCTTAAGCACAGTGCCCTATAAAGTCATTGCCAAGGTGATTAAAAGATTGAAGGTTCATATATCACCTCTGATCAGGGAGGAACAAGGTGCTTTCTTAACAGGGTGCAGCATATTTGAAAATATAAATTTGGCACAGGAGATGGCTCACTCCTTGCACAAGAAGAAGAAAGGAGGAAACGTTATGTTGAAACTAGACATGTCAAAGGCTTTTGATAGAGTTAGATGGGATTTCTTGGAGGCAGTGCTAAACTCTAAAGGTTTCAGTAAGGACCTAGTCACATTGATCATGCGTTGCATAAAGGGGTAGTGGTTTACAACACAGCTACGTGGTCTTTCTCTTGGCTTTTTCCAATGTGAACAGGGTTTGAGGCAAGGGGATCCCCTTTCCCCGTACCTATTTATCCTAATTCAAGATACCTTATCTCAGCTACTACACAGGGAATTTGCAGTAGACACCATAGATCATTTTCATCAACCTGTAGGTGCTCCACTAATTTCTCACCTTATGTATGCTGATGATATCTTGATTTTTACAGGAGGAGATAATAGATCATTGAGAAAACTGATGAGATTGATTGAAAAATATAGCTTATGGTCCGGCCAGTCTCTGTGCAAGGCCAAATTAGTTTTGTTCATGTCAAAATATCTCAATGAAGGGAGAAGGAATAGCATTCAGCAAATTACAGGATTCCCTGAAAGAAATTTCCCAATAATATATCTGGGTGCACCAATATATATTGGCTGGCTAAATAGACATGCATTGGAACCTTTACTAAGAAATATCAGAACAAGACTAGCTGGTTGGAAAGGAAAACTAATGACACAAGGGGGAAGACTTATCCTAATCAAGCATGTTATGAGTAGCTTACCAATTCATATCATGGCTGCAATGAAACTACCCCAGTGGGCACTAACAGAGATTATAAAACTTATGGCAAGTTTCTTTTTTGGGGGAATCTGAGGGAAGGAAGAAGCTGCACTGGAAAAGGTGGCAGGCATTGTGTAAACCTATAACTGAAGGAGGGCTAGGACTTTGTGATCTGAAGGAAATACAAAAGTCTTTAGGCATGAAGCTATGTTATAATATGATGGTAGAGGAAAATCTATGGAAAAGATACCTCTCAGCAAAGTATAATAGAATTGAACCTCTGATGATAAGATAGATCAAGGCAACAGATTCCGGATCATGGAAATACATCATGGAATACCGAGAAGAGGTTCTTACTAATGTTAAGATCATTGTGCAAAAAGGAAATTCAAGTTTTTGGTTTGACAAATGGCTAACCACATGACCATTGGCTAGAAGAGTGGAAGAACTACTAGAACATAAAGCCACAATATCGGATTTTTCAGCTAATGGTGTCTGGAAAGAGCTGGAGCTAGTTCAAGTCGTAGTAGAGACTATTAAAGAGGAAATATTAGCTACAAAGCCTCCATCCGAACAAGATGAACTGGATATCTCCATCTAGAAACCTGTCCCGGATGGTCTATTTTCAGTGAAACTGTCTGGAAAGCCACAAGAACAGGAACACAACCTATCCCAGCTAGTGAGCTTATATGACAGAACATACTACCAGCAAAAATCAGTGTGTGCTCCTGGAAAGAATGGAATAGCTGTTTGCTAACGGATGAAAACATAAAAAGCAGAGGAATACAACTAGCTTCTACCTGTCAATGATGTGAAAATAGAACCCAAGAATCCCCATATCACATCCTAGCAAATTCAGATTATGTACGTAGGCTATGGGATAGGGCAACACATCTCATGGGGATAACTTTTGCAAACCCAATGAGATGGAAAGCCAGAATCCTACAGTGGAACTTAATAATCAAGAAGTCTGGATTTACAGGTTTTTTTTATTATCTAGAATTATCCCTTCTTTACTAACATGGCATCTTTGGCTACGCAGGTGCAAAGCTAGGTTTGAAGGAATTCTGCAGAATGAGACGCAGACATGGAGACAGGTAAGACATGACCTAGCAGCTTTAACTGAGATATCTAATATGAAATTCTCCACGCAGGTCCATGATCAAAATCTGATGCAGCAGCTAGGAATCACTATCAGACACAAGCTAAGAGATAAGATCAAGCTAGTATACTGGGAGAAACCAAAGCACGACAATGTGAAACTCAACACGGATGGAAGTAGCTTGGGTAATACAGGATTGGCCGGAGTAGGAGGCATCATAAGGGACTCAGCTGGTGACTGTTTGGCAGCTTATTCAGTTCATCAGGAGAAGGCACTAATAACTATGCTGAAATCAGAGCTGCAATAGAAGGACTAAGGGTATGTCATAACAAGGGCTGGCATGACGTGTTCTTGAAGACAGACTCCTTACTGCTAGTACACTGGTATAATGCAGCATCAGGTGTACCATGGTACTTATGGAATTTCTGGAATGAGCTTAAGGCACAAACGAAATCATTGAGATGTCAAGTAAGACACCAATATAGAGAAGACAACTCTATTGCGGACTTACTAGCTAAACAAGGCTCATCAGGAACCAACTCAATATACTGGAGCAAAGAAAAATTGCCATATAGGATGCAAGGTATGCTGAGAATGGACAAGCTCCACATTCCCAACATCAGAACACACTAGATCCTACGAGTAAAGTACTCTTGATGAGAGTCAGGATGTCATGAACATAGTCATGCCTTTTTTGTAAAAAAAGAGTATTTCTTGTTAAAGTTTTGATTCTCACCTAAAGATAGCCACATCAATTAAGAGATAAACTTTTATCAAAAAAAAAAAAAAACAACCTAGGAGGTATATAGCTAACGGTATTGCTTGTTTCTCTTCTTCACTGCATCGGTGGATATTCAAGTCTAAGAGACGAAGGATCATTAGGGTGCATTCATGAGCTGCTGACCGTTACACCTTTTAATTAATCATTCAACACTCTCGAGTTGTTGATTATTGTATTCACATATAGCTGCAAAAATCTTCATCTCTTGTGTTAGTGGTTGCTATGAGTCCCTTACAAGGCTTTTGCATTGCTCCTTCAGCCGGATCTGGAATGAAACTTGGTTGTCGAGTTTCTTCTACAAGCCTTGCAATTACGAGCTTTTTGTGAAACAATCCCTAAACATGGAGATGACACTAATTATGGCAAGGGTATGAATCATTGCATGCCCATGAAAAGTTGGATATGTATTCAAAAGAAAAAAGATTAGACTGTTTGTATACTATGATATACCAGGATGCTGGCATGGGCTGGATACTGCATCTAGATACTGATGAATTGATACATCCAGCTGGAGCTCGGGAATATTCCTTGAGGAGATTGTTGCTTGATGTGCCCGGGAATGTGGACATGGTTGTCTTTCCCAACTATGTAAGCATTTCTATATCTGTGTTCTTTCCCTATGTCTGATATCAACCTTTCCTTTATTCAGGAAAAAAGAAACTATGTGACATTGTATCTCAAGTCTAACCGTTATATGCCCTTATCAGGAGAGTAGCGTTGAGCAAGATGACATCCAGGAACCTTTCACGGAGGTAACTATATCAGTTTCTTAAATTACCATGTTTGGTGTCTAGGCATCCACATTCATTGATGATCCTGATGTAGTTGAAATTAGCTAGAATCATTTGTCTATAGATCATTTTCTGCAAGTCTGCAAACCAATAGAATTTATGTTGATAAATTCTCTAAAGAAAACACCATTTCTGTGGGTGGATAGTGAAACAAGTGTTTGTTAAAAACTCGAGTAAAAGGCCATTAGCCCCCTGTACTATACCATTAATCAATTTACTCTCCTATACTTTCAAAAGAGTCACTTTACCCCTGTACATTAAAAAACAACCCCACTGCCCCCGAGAAAAATTCACGCGCCGGTGCGCGACTGGGCAAACTTATATTAGGTGGAAAAGACTATTTTGCCCTCGTGATAACTGTATGTTTCAGTTCTCTGCTCTCGTGAATTGAGGGCTACATTTC
>JAOWBN010024127.1:0-10524 GCA_028565015.1 Pinguicula moranensis
CGGGTTAAAATGATTTAATATGGTTAAACGGATATATATTTATATAAACGGATTAAATGGATATATGTTTATATAAACATTTTGAACGGTCTAAACGGACTAAAACGGTTTAAACGGGTTTAAACGGTTTAATTCGTTATTTATTAAAAAATGGGCGGATACGGTTTAAAAATCGTATCAGCCCGTTTAAAAACGGGCGAATATGGTTCCAGGCTTATACAAAATGGGCAGATACGAGTTTAGCCCGTTTAAAAAATGGTCCGGTCCGGTTTCAAATTTTAATACCCATTTTCGAAAACGGGCGGTCCGGATGCCGAACTCTACTCCAAAAGAGAGTGTGTTTAGTCTTTCATAGTTGTAGTCTCCTTTTGATTATAGTTATGTCGGATCCCACATACTCAGATTTTGTTGTTTATTTCCTAGAGGCAGTCCCAATTATTTGGTAGAGAGTTTATCTATCTGGCAGTATAGCATAGTAGCCAGTCTTGATTAATTTGTTTGAGATAGATTAATAGTGTAGAGTTTACTCTTGTGTTAGTTCACTCTTAATCCTGACAAAGTCTCAAACCATCTCAATATGTTTCTAGTACAAGATATATCCTACTCACTGCCATTTCCAAAAATAAGTATATCATTGGCATATTGTAATGTTGAGATGTTTTGTATCCCCATATGAAATTCTCTGTATTGGTCCAACTCCTTAGCTTTTCGGAAAAACAGACTCAATCCTTTTGTAGGTATTCAGAATATATAGGGAGACAATAGACCTCCTTGTCTTAAGCCTTGTTGTGGGAATATCTGCTCAGTAGGTGATCCGTTGATAAGTATTGACACAGATACTGAACTTATACAAGCTTTCCACCTCTGAAATTTAGAATGGAACCCCATAGCTTCCATCACATTCATTATGT
This sequence comes from Pinguicula moranensis, assembly GCA_028565015.1. Lineage (NCBI taxonomy): Eukaryota > Viridiplantae > Streptophyta > Magnoliopsida > Lamiales > Lentibulariaceae > Pinguicula > Pinguicula moranensis. The sequence continues at coordinate 912 of JAOWBN010024127.1, forward strand.
AGAACCCATGTATAGAAAAAAAAAGCACATAACATGATGTCCCATACATATATGCCTTTGATGAACACCGTTGGTTTTTTGAGATGACTGATGATATAATAACTTTACTCAGGTTGGTAGATAATTATCTTTTGCAAGCACTTTGTAAGCACTATTTATTAAAGAAATTGATTTGAAATCACTTGGTCCCAACTTAGTTAGTCGTTTAATTTGCAAGGTCATGAGTGATGCATTCAGCCCACTGACAACATCTCAGAGTGATAAAACTCTTGTATAAGTTGGACAAAGTCATCTTTGAGCACATTCCAAAATATATGTATAAAGTTGAGGTTATAGTCATCCGGTCCTTTGATCCATTGCAACAAATCACAGCTTCAGTTATTTCCCTTTGTACGAATATAGTGTTAGTTAGTGACCTAGAGCATTGTGCTCTTGTTAGTTTCATGTATACTGAATGATGAAAAATTATTTTTTTCCTTGAGTTTTATATATATATATATATATGTATATTATGGATCATTTGGGTTGATGACTCGAATTGTGAAACTCCATAATTTAATCAAAACTCTAAATTAGTCCCTAGTCTTAAAGTCATTAGCAAGGGAACAGCTAGATGATTATATCGACTAGCATGTGGATTAATGCATGATCATATTTCACAGATCATTGATATGAGTGTACGGGGTACATGAAATATGAGTGTATAGGGTACATGAAATATGAGTGTACAGGGTACATGAATATTGAACTCGACCTATATTGACTTACTAGATGAATTGTGTTTGTGTCATTTGCAAAGTCATATAGTATTAATTCAGTTATATGAGATATTCCTAATTTTGGGTGATGAATGTGTATTATGCGGGGTTATCAAACGCCTCTTTTGACCGAGGGGTTATAAAGGTAAGTTTCTCGAATATACACGATTCATGCTGGAAGTTATAGAATATCAAAATGATATTTTTGTTCATCTCATATTGGATGAGATTATTAATATCCCTGGTCTCCTTGATACAGTAATAATTGTTATGCATGCATTTGTGATTATGGAATAGTCACATATTAACAACTATTTACTGAAATATCAAGAAAAGTAATTAATGGTCAATGATGGCACATTCCTACGTTTGACATTAATTATTGAATATTAAGTGATGAACGAATTAATACTAAATGGGATTAAAGGATCACGATGTATCTATATTAGATTGGATCATAATGCATTGATGGATGCTGCTTATGATTTATAAATTAATGAGTTTAATTTATTACCGATTTATATATAGATCCTACTGGGTCGCTCTATCTGGCGAACTGAAGAATTAATAATTAATTATGTGAGACACAATTGACGAATTTCACGGACGAGAGCTAATTGGGTTTCAGTGGGACTTGAACTCAATTAAATTGCAATTTAAGGTAATTGGGCTTAATGAGATTAAACCCAACTAGTTATTTTGCAATTGGGCTCGAATAAAATTTGAGCCCAATTAATTAAGTCTCATTTGGGCTAAATGAAATAAAAGAGCTCTTTTAATTCAAGTCGGTCGAGGATAAGGATACGTTTTTCAGACTTCACGCTCGCGCTTCTATCTTCACGATTTCTCGACCGAGAAGACATCGTGAGATGTCGTGTCACCAAAAATTGGGTCTAGCAGCCCCTTCAGCTAGCTGGGGAGTGAACTTGGTTGAGGCTTTCTTCCTTGGGAGCTTTGTGGTTCACTGGAATTAATTCGAAACGTATGGGATCTTCACGATTTCTTCGACTCCGGCTCGAATTTGAGGTAAGCGTGGCTTCCCTTTGTCTTAGAACACGAATTAAACGCATGTTTGGGTTCGATTTCATGGTTTGGTCCGAAATTGAAAGTTTTCAGAAATTTAGAAATTGACCCTCGTATCCAACACATCACCCCTGGAATAAAGCCTATACAATAGAAGAGACGGCATTTTGGACCTAAAAAGGAATAAAATCATCAAAGACAAAGTCCAAAAACTCCTGGAAGGTGGATTTGTGGAGAAAGTCCAATATTCAAAATGCTCTCCAATGTGGTGGTCGTCCCAAAATCTGACGGAAAGTGGAGATTATGTGTCAATTTTCTAGATCTAAAGTCGACTCCACGGTTGGTTGCGAACTATTGAGCATGATGGACTCATTTCAGCGATATCACTATGTTGGGTTTCACGTGCAATTTCAAAAAAATTCGGAATTCTCAAAACCAAAACGAATTCGATACATAAAACCCATGAAAATGTGTAATTCATGCTCAAGGTGAAGGATTAGCATACTAACCTGGATTTTCGATCGAAATCAGCAACACCTGTGGAGTTCAAAATCCTGGAGGTCACATGAGTTTTCAACACAGGAAATCTCTACCAAGTTCACTCCTTGGTGAACAAAGCAGGCTGCTAGACCTTAACCATGGTTGCAAAATCACGACGGTGGGCGACGACAAGAACAACAGAGTTCTCTTCTCGGTCGAATGTGAGTCGTAGGCAGAAAACTTCATCGAGAAGAAGACTCTCTTCTTCTTATATATATGTTCTTCTATGGCCTTTTAAAATAAGCCCATTTAACATATATATATTCATTTGGCTCGATTTTTAATCGAGCCCAATTGACAAAATAATGCATTGGGCTCAATTTGGGTTCGGTCTCACAGAGGCCCAATTCGCCCTCGTTTAAATGATCGAGCTCGACAACTCGACCCGTCCGTGAAATTAATTATGTCTCACATAATTAATTCTTTATGCCTCAGTTATTCAGATAGAGCGACCTAGTAGGATCCATATCTAGATCGGTGATAAATTAAACTCATGAATTTATAAATCATAAGTGGCATCTAGCAATGCATTATGATCCGATCTAATACAGACAATTCATGATCCTTTATTCTCATTTAGTATTATTTCTTTCCTCACTTAATATCCAATAATTAATGTCAAGCGTAGGAATGTGTCATACTTGACCATTAATTACTTTCTTGATCTTCGGTACATAATTGTTAACATGTGACTATACCATAATCACAAATGCATGCGTAACAATTATTGTTGCATCAAGGGGCCCAGGGATATTAATAATTTCATCCGAGATGAGATGGACAAAAGTATCATATTAATAATTCATAACATCCAGCATGAGTCATGCATATTCAGAAAACTAACCTTTATAACCCCTCGGTTAAAATGAACATTTTGATAACCTCACGTAATACACATTCATTACCCAAAATTATGAATATCTCAGATAACTGAATTAATACTATATGACTTTGCCGACGACACAAACACAATCCATCTAGCAAGTCGAATAGGTCGAGTCCAATATTCATGTAACTCGTACACTCATATTTCATACGATTAAACAGATACCTCATATCAATGATCTATGAAACATGATCATGCATTAATCCACATGCTAGTCGATTTAGTCATCTAGTTGTTCCCTCGCTAATGAATTTTATGACTAGGGACTAATTTAGAGTTTGATAAGATTATGGAGTTTCACAGTTTGAGTCATCAATCCAAATGATCCATAATAGAAACAAAATGATTTTTATCATCCAGTATACATGAAACTAACAAGAGCACGATACTCTAGGTCACATAACCCAACAATCTCCCACTTGAACTAGAGCTAAACAGGTACCACGTACCAAACTCTATACAAAGCACATCAGCCCAAAAGCCAATTTCTCGTATATCATAGCACCAACACGACTCTTATGCTGTGCCAGAGGAAATGGTTCTGTTAGTGGATCAGGTATGTTGTTGTCCGGACCTACTTTACACAGTTTGATGTTTTTGTTTTCAACAAACTCCCAAATAATGTGATACTGCCGTTGGATATGCATAATACGCCTACTGGATCTGTAATCCATTGCATTTGCAATTGCTCCGGTGTTCTGACAATAAAGTTCCGTTGCATTTGCAATTGCTCCACTTCAATGGTGGAATCAACCGTATTATTCTATTTGGAACTCTTCTAATATACGGCATCACCATTAAGCATATACATAATTTGTCTATGATTTTGAGTCATCTCGGTTGGTTTGGAAGCTAGTATCACAGTACCTTGTAGCTGTGAAATGCCCCTCACCACCATAGAACAAAATCAAATCCTTAGTCTTTCTCAAGTACTTAAGGATGTTCGTAACCACTGTCCAATGATCCTCCCCGGGATCTTGTTGATATCTGCTTGTTATACTCAAAGCATAAGACACATCAGGGCGTGTACGTAACATGGCATACATAATCAACCCAACCGCCGATGTGTAGGATATTATGCTCATATTCTCTCTCTACTCACGTGTCCTAGGACACTGAGACGTACTGAGAGGGATGCCATGTACCATAGGTAGGAAACCTGTATTGGAACTGCATGTTGAATCTTTCCAACACATTTCCTATGTATGTACTTTGACTCAGACCTATGAGTCTCTTTGATCTATTTCGATAGATCTGAATACCTAAAATATAGGTAGCCTCGCCCAAGTCTTTCATTGAGAACACAGTACTCAATGAGACCTTGACATATTCAAGCATAGTAATATCATTCCCAATCAGCAGTATATCATCGACATATAACACCCAAAATATCATTGAGCTCCCACTCAATTTCTTGTATACACAAGGTTCTTTTGAATTTTTAATGAATCCCATATTCTTGACCTCGTCATTGAACCTCATGTTCCAAATCCGAGATGCTTGCTTTTCTCCATAAATGGACCTATTAAGCTTGCATACATTTTTAACTCTTTTAGGATAGACAAAGACCACAGGCTGTGCCATATACACATTCTCTTAGAGAAACTCGTTCAAGAGGGTGATTTTGACATCCATCTGCCATATTTCATAATCATGAAACACAACAATAGCTAAAAGGATCCGAATAAACTGAAACTTAGCCATTGGTGCAAATGTCCCCTCATAATTTGAGTAAAGCCCTTATCCACCAGACAGGCTTTGTATACAGTTAGGTTACAATCCATATCGGTTTTTCTCTTGAAGATCCATTTGTTTTTATAGGTTTTACCCTGTTAGGAAAGTCAACCAAATCTCAGACATGGTTGTCTTCCATGGATCGCAATTTAGATTTCATGGCCTTACGCCATTCCTCGGAATCTTCTCATGACAATGTTACAGTATAAGTGATGAGATCGACATCATTAGTAAGTAATATCTCATGTAGTCCTAAGTACCCCCAGGTTCTCGAACTACTCTCCCTGATCTTCTAACAGGTGGTGTAGCTTGTTCCATAGCCTCGCTTGAAACTCGCTCTACTTCGGTGTGACCCGAAGTTTCTGGTAGTGGATCACCTCGAATTTTCTTCAATGATGAGCTTGCTCCCACTACTTTTCTTTGAAAGGAATTTCTCCTCCAAGAATACACTATGTCAAGCAACAAACACTTTGTTATCCGACCTCTAATAGAAGTACTAACCCTTGGTTTCCCTCGAGTATCCTACAAAGAAGCATTTGTCAGATTTAGGACCAAGCTTGTTAGGTATCAAACGCCTAACATACGCTTCACAACCCCAAATTTTGAGATAAGAAAAGTTAGGAACCCTTTCCTTCCATATCTCATACGGAGTCTTGTCCACTGATCTGGTAGGAACTCTATTTAAGGTGAACATAGCCGTTTCAAGGACGTATCCCCAAAAGGATAAAGGTAATTCCGCATGACTCATCATCTACCGTACCATATCCATCAAAGTACGGTTTCTGCATTCGGACACACCATTCTGCTGTGGTGTTCCAGGTGCAGTCAACTGGGGAACTATTCCACAGTTTTTAAGATGATCACAAAACTCAAAACTCAGGTACTCGTCACCGCGATCCGATCGCAGTGCCTTAATCTTCTTCTCAAGTTGATTTTCAACTTCATTCTAAAATTCCTTGAATTTCTCCAAGGATACAGCCTTGTGAATCATCAGATACACAGAGCCATATCTATTGAAATCATCAGTAAATATAATGAAGTACGAATACCCACCTTGTGCACTTGTGCTCAGAGGACCACATACGTCAGTATGTACTAATGCTAACAGCTCAGTGGTTCTTTCGACGACCTTCTTAAAGGTCCCTTGGTAATCTTCCCAAGTAAACAAGATTCGCACCTATCAATTGACTCTAAGTCAAAAAAATTTATAAGTCCAGTCATTTGGAGCTTCTTTATGCAATTCTCTTGAATATGACCTAAGCCACAATGCCATAATAGGGTTGAGTTATCATCGTTTGATATGAGTCAAAGTCCTTTGCGGTTTAGGTATGCTCTTGTTTCTAGTCAGAACCATACCCTTACCTTTTACTGGCCCTTGAACCTTTTTTTTCTTACCCACCCTACTAAACCCTGATACTGATAATACATCAAGAGCCCACCTGATAAATGTCTTAGCAGTAGAGAGCATCAAATGCAATTCATTCAACGGCTTCACAATTCCTGCCATGTATTCATTATAAACATCAAAATGCTCAATGGCAGGGAATATAATATCAGATCAGTACAGAGTTCTTAGTCGATGGTAGAACCCAACTTCCAAGTTGTTTTGTTAAACCCATGATTCTTTGAACATGCATACTGACCGATGCTCCCTCATCCATACGATATTCATATAATTCTTTAGTAATACGGTAACGCTCACAGCGCGTTTGCTCTTGAAACATATTCTTGAGCTTGCAAAATATATCGTATACTTTCCAATCCTCAAACCATTTTTGAAGATCGGGAATCATGGATACGAGCATGAGACAACTAACCTCATTTGCTTCATCGACTTTCTTCTCGTACTGTTCCACATCAGCACGAGAAGTTGTAATAGGTGGAGGTAAAGGAATAGGCACATCTAGGACATGGTCCTTCTTTTGATGCTTTAGAACAATTTCCAGGTTATGGTATCAATCAATAAAATTGGAACCGTTGAATTTATTTTGTTTCATTACAGATTCAAGGAGATATGTGTTCGGAATCTAAGATGGCATCATCTATAAAACATCAGACAAAGTGCAAAGATTTAGTTCAGTTTCATGTTGTGTGTTCAGTTCAAAACTAGTACTGAACCCTACTACATATATGATTGTGTCCTTGTATGCAGTATGCCCGACATCCACATTTTACCATCCCAAATCCAGCATCGGCATGAAAACTTGAAATGGATTTATTTAGGTAAACCTCACTCGGTTAATCACATGCCCCGCATATAATTCTCGATTTGTTAACGACACCTCGTCCATTGTTAACAACTTGCACTAAGGCTCGAACACGGTCCGATAGCCCTATTAGACAAACCTATCCTATATGCCCTGCACGACCTCAACTCGTACAAGATACAAGGAGAGGCCTATTGAATAGGTTAATTATCAACCCTATTCAAGTAGTTTGAAGATGATAGAATAGGAAGTGAATTACGTCCTAATTTTTTTACCCATAGGGACAATTCACGCTTTGAAAATAAGTTAATCACATTAACAGTCAAGAGCACGAACAATGCATTTAAATAAATAAATAAATGCATAAAGAAATAATCACATCCAATAAAATTATTTATGTTGAATAATATGACATCTTCAATCTTGAGGTGTCATCTACGTGGCCAAATCATCCATGAGCAGTTGAATGCTTCTTCGAGACTTCATCCCATGAAATCGAACTAACAATCTAACTACTCGGCACAAGAGCCTCTAAAATTGGCATAAACAGGTTGCCAATTGAAAGCAATAGCATAACATATTACCATGAATTAATTAATTGCATAACATATCGCCATAAATTAATAAAAGGCTCAGCAAACCAATTACAGACGTATGTCGTAATCTAAATATTATATCATACCACTCAATATCCTGCAAAATCGAGTTAACACAATCTAACACGCTACGCAGATGATTATAATTCAATTTCTCAAATTGAATGTAATAAATTGAAATTGGCATCAAACAATAAGCCAATAATCAAAATTCCCGTATGTCCAATTAATTGAATGCATAACTATGAAATTTAACAATTTCATCATTCAATTAAATATGCAAACTCCTAATTGCATTATATAAGCCCAAATTCAAAATTACATCACATAAAATTTTAAATTAGGCATTTTCATATAATCATGCAATTAACATCTAATTAAATCAATAAACATCATTAATTGATTAATTAGGTTATTAATCAATTCTCAATTGACTAATATTTGCAAAATTCCAAAATTCCAAATTGAGATAGTGATAAAAGAATTGGGCATTCTTAGAAATTAATGCAATTAACCTTTAATTAAGCTATCCCATAACTTTAATTGCATCAATTAATCACTAATTAATCCCAATTAGATCAAAAACCCAAAAATTCCACATTAGACATTGGGCTTTTTCAAATTACTTAACCAAACTTGCAAGTGAACCCATAATTCTACCATTTGTACATTCAGTTGCATAATTCAACTCCCAATTGAATTAAATTAAGCAGAAACCGAAAACCCCTAAGTCAAGAAATTTTCAATTTTTGGATTTTGTGAATTCTAACTCAATTAACTACTTAATTATGTAATTAACACTTCCAATTACATAATTCAACCATCAATTGAATCAATTTTAACAAACCCTAATGAAATCGAAAAATTCGAACTAGGGTTCTTGATCGAATTCGAATTTGTTAAACCCATAATCAATTGAACGTTTAATCATGCAATTCAACTTACTAATTAAACAATTAGATCATCAATTGAACTAAATTGAAAAAAATTCATGAAACGCGAATTACGGTTCTTGAGAATAAAATGGAATTCTTCAAATTCGATCACAAATTAAATCCAATACCAACGAATTCAACTCAAGAACATGAATTAAACATGAAACACAAGCTCTGATACCAATTGAAGGATCTAGAGTCGATTTCTAAAAATTTCGAACTTGAACCAAATCGTGAAATTGAACTCAATAACTTGTTTAATTCATGTTCTAAGCTGAGGGATAGCTGAACTCGAAAACCGAACAAATTCGTACAAAATCGAGATGGAATCGGCGATCGTGGAAGCCCCAAGTTAGGCGACTCGCTACCCGGAGCACTCCCTGATGTGACCTGAAGGGGCTGCGAGACCCTGACGATGAACTTGGTTGGAAGTACGTGTGGAATTCGCGAAGACGAGAAAACAAAGGCACGGCAAAATTCTCGTTAACTTCTCTCGTCTTTATCGCGACATTAAAATGTCGATCGACTAAATAATGAGAACTAATTTTCTCATTTGGGCTTTACGCTCAATTGCGAATTTAAATGATTTGGGCTCGAATTTTAATTCGAGCCCAATTGAATTTAATCTCATTAAATCCAATTACAATTAAATTGTAATTAAATTGGATGGTACCACCAAAACTCAATTTATTCTCGTCCGTGAAAGCCGCCAATTATGTCTTACATAATTAATTATTTAATTCTTCAGTTCACTAGATAGAGCGACCTGATAGGATCCATATCTAAATCGGTACCATCTTAAGCGGCATCTAGCAATGCATTATGATCCAATTTAATATAGATACATAATGATCCTTTAAATCCCATTTAGTATTAATTCTTTCGTCACTTAATATCCAATGATTAATGTCAAGTGTAGGAATGTGTCATCCTT
>JAOWBN010024138.1:0-22157 GCA_028565015.1 Pinguicula moranensis
ACCTCATGGAGAAGGATTTTACAACAACATGACACATAAGCATAAAGTGTCAATTGTTGTAACACATGTAAAGTTATAGTTAAATGTTATTATTTAGCTACAACATGTGTTGACATTTTAGACTAATGACAACGTATATAAATATCCTAATCTTATCACAAAGATGTGGAGTTGGTCAAGCTTTAAAGCCCTGAAAAATTGTTGAGAAGTTCCATATCCTTGTTGCATTCTCTACATGAGAAAGACTTGGAATTTTTGGGGAAAAACTTGAACAAGTTTTCTTCTATTTTCTAAGGCTTAAAGGTTGGATCTAGCACTCCTTTATCAACATATAAGTTGTACACTTAGGGTGTATAAACCTCAAGGGAAGAGGTGGTGTGGACTACTCTAGAGGGTTGACATTTGAACACCTCAACGGAAGGAGCTTTCTTGCACGAATTAGTGATTCTACAATAGGTATAAAATTCCTTATCCCTTGTACCATCAAGTTGTGCAAATTAGTAAAGATCCATGGTCAAAAGATTTCTGAAATTTTTGTTATATATGCTTAACGCACACTTATGTTTACGCTTCCGCACAAATTTTGCATCAAGACACGTAGTACAGCTTTCGGAGATCTTACATCCAGGCATTCAGAGAAGGAAAGCACTCTGATATACGTTGTGAGGCATGGCCATCCATATGGTTGTCCATGATCTGAACACCATGGAAGAGCATAAACCATTATCATTTCATTGGTTTGGAACCAATTATACTGCTGATGGTTCACACAATTCAATGAACAACCTGGCTCTGGATTCGAGTATTCAGAAAGGAGACTCTATTCTCATACTCTAGCATAGACTGGTTGATTACACCAACCACCTGCATGAAGTTCCATTGAACTACTGTAAAGTTTGGCCATTGTTTCTCATGACTATTGTACTTCATCTCACTTGAGGGTGTAACCACAAGTGAGCCTGAGATTTGTACCAACCTGCAGACCAAAAATGGGGTTGATAAGGTGACAACCATGATTGCTTACTAGAGCAAGCTGCTTGTTGTTGATATGTTGATGACAAGGAACACTAGCTGAGTTGTGTACCAATCCTTTAAGGCTTTATAAGTTGACAATGAAGATGTTAGTGGAGTCATATACCAACAGAGCAACAAACTACAATATATACTGCACCCTCATCCTTGATGGGTACTGGAGCAACCAAGAACTGTGGGAATCCGAGACAAAATGATGAATTCCTTGGACAGATTGTTTCCAAGGCAGAGAAGATTGACGCAACTTGTAAATAGCTAGAGTATAGTGTTTTGGTTTCTTTCTTTTACTTTGTACATGTACATACTTTGTTCTTTGGTCTCTTTCAATATAATTTGGCTTACCAAAAAAAAAACTAGGCTTCATGGGACATGGTTCAACAAAGTATTCAAGGTGGTTAAAGAGTCCAAGGGTCATGGTCCAACATATTAAAGACTTGAAGATTGAAGGTCTTGGTCAAACTTTGGTCCAAGATAAAGAAGGTTGAAGTGCCACGGTCAAAGGAGGATTTTATGGTGGACTTTGACTCCATTTATGCTCCATTTCCTAGCCTTTAAATAGGTCTTGTTCGACCATTGTAGTTTTTAGTTTTGTTTAAGTTTTTAAGTTTATTTTTTGAGGCATGTTCTCCTTAGCTTTTATCAAAAATCTTTGGACTTATCTAATTTTCACTTGAATCTAGTGGAGTCCATTTTACAGGAACTTATTGCATGGTTCTTGGTTGAGACAAGTTCTTTTCAGCGTTCCTTGTGTGGCGTTCTTTTTTATAAAAAAAACTCGTAGTCTTGGTTTTCACCTCAATATAGATGACAGGTCAAGGTCTCAACAAACTTGTAATTTTTTAACCTTGGGTTTTTGAACCTGCAATCATTGATACTCGGATTTGTCAATCATTTGGTATCATAACTGAAATTGAACAAGTTTGCCACTATCTTTGATGTTATTGGTTGTCGGCTCTTTTATAGCCGTGTGATCAATCTCTCATTGATAGATTATTCTTTTTATTTTATTTTATTCCTTTGTGAATTTTAAAAAAAAAAGGTCAAGATAAAAGAAAATGGAGCAAGGGCCGAATTTTACAAAAAAGAAAAATAAAAGGCTGGAAAAATAGCTCTTCTTGAAATAAAAAAGGGTGTACAATTTAGCAAGAGATCTACATTCCTCTAATAAAGTTTCTACATTTCATGATGCAAGCATTGGTAGAGGAGATAACGTGTGTGATGAAGGCTGAAAATGACAAGCTAGTGTGGTTGAGGAAGATGAGGTATATGGTGAGGGATGGGTTCGCACCACTTCATGAAAAGTTGGACTGGATCGAACTCGAATGGATAGGGTTGGCTAGGAGGGGACTACCATGGGAGACGGCCCCAAAATAGCACGAGCAACGCCAACGTAAATCCAAAGTTGCACCCTATAAGGATGCCAATCCAAAGACCACCGCTACCAATGGTAACACTAAACCTCCTACTATTCTAGCCAGCGATATTAAGCGTTTCACATGTCAAGGGTGGGGACATACATCCGGCCAATGTGAAAACAACAAGATGTTGGTGATAAGCGCCCAAGGAGAGCTTGAGTCCAAGCATGAGGGAGCAATAGCAGACAAGAAACCTTCGGAGGATGTTGGTAAAGAGCATAAAGTTGTGGTCGAAGATGTAATGGAAATGCAATAAGTTCTTAATGTGCAAGTCGTGGAGGACCAAGTGCTTAAAATCGAGAGGAGAAGAGGCTAAGAGTGAAAAGAAATAGGGAAATAAAGAAGAGAAAAAAGTAAGCTGAGTGAAAAAGAAAGAGAAAAAAAACAATGAGTTGAATGAAATAAAGAAAGAAACGAAAGAGGAGACTTTTAGGCGACTCATACGAGAAAGAAAATTTTTACCATGTTCAATTTGTACCAAGACCCGAGATAGGCTTGAATGCACCACCTATCAAAACTAACATTCTCAATGAAAATTCGATGATTTGTATTGTAACAGGTTCAAAACCACGATGCATTGACATTGATATATAAAATGGAGCCATCAATGGCGAGATGTTCTCTCCTGTAGATAGACTAATCAATGACTACAGTCATGAAGAAGATGGACGATGGATCATATGATGTTTTGAAAAAGATCAATGACAAAATCAAGATTCGAGGATGATCCATTTTCAATCAGGGAAGTATGATACAATCCTGGAAAGGGAATCATGCAAACCACGTCATGGAGTTGGAGGATTCGATCAACCCACTCACTCAAGTCATAGATGATGCAAACCACGTTGCAACCAACAAACTGCTTATCCTTTCCAAATGGTCCAATGACAAGACTAGGGCTAACCACATTGATCGAATCCTTCCAACTCCATGACTTGAGTGAGTGTGTTGATTCAAGACTTGGATCAATCTTTGCATGATTTACTTTGCAGGATCGTATGTCCATCCTCCCTTTCTATCCTCGAAAGTTTCTTTAGCTGATCCATAATGGTCATGTTGGTGACCTATGTCTGCCCGTTGTCCTGGGGAATGTAAAATGAGGCAAATTTCTTTTTTATTCCCAAATCTTTACACCATTCATGGATTCGTTTTTTCTTGGAACTATGTACCATTATCATATACTAAAGTAAGGGGGACCCTGAAGTGGCAAACTATATTCTTCTAGAGGAATTTTATAATTTTGATTTCTGAAAACCTGGAAACTCAGCCTTTACCCACTTACTAAACAAATCCAACAACCACCACTATAAACTTCTGGCTGCTCGTCTACGGTAAGGGTCCGACGAGGTCGATTCTCAACTGATCCAAAGGTCATGCAATGGGAAGGCTTTTCATCAAGGTGGCAGGTTGATGCCTTAGATTTCTGAACGCTTTGCATCGGTGGCATTTCCTTACATACTCGGCAACTTTTTCCTTCAATGTGGGCCAAAGTTACTCGAGCCTTATTATGTGATAAACTAGGGCTCTTCCACCATAGTGGCCTCCACATGTACTTTCATGGACTTCCCAAAGAACTTCCCCAATGTCTTTTCTCTTGACACATCTAAGGTATGGTCCTTCCCAAATTTTCTTGTACAACTCTCTGTTGAACCATGTGAACCCTCTTGCCCAAGTTGTCAGGCCTCATACTAGGGGGAGAGTTCAATGAAGGAGAAATTCAATTATGGAGACCTTCAAGGATTCACGTTGAAGCTCCTCCTTGGTAAAGTTCAATATATCAAGGGAGGCAATAGCAGGACTTCAAAGAGTTTGGACGCCTAAAAATGTTTTTAGGTCACCGTCTTTCAACATTGACCCTACTCTAGATAGTAAATCATCTTGGAAGTTCTCCCCGCGAGGGATTTTTCTGAGCTTGAAGCTAACTAACCATTTTACTTGGCCCCAAATTTCTTGGAGGTAAATGAGGAGCGTAGGCTCTTTCGCCTCAAGGTGCTTTTGTAATGCTCTTGGAATATCTGTGAATTGACGTGCACCACAAATCAATGTACTCTTAAAGAATATGATAGCCTAATTCCTTGTATCAAGGCCTCATGCTCTACGGCGGCAAAGTCCAGCTTGGGTAGAACTCCTCGAGAAAGTAAAGTCCAACTTGGGTAGGACTCCTCGAGACAACAGAGTCAAACTGGGATAGAACTCCTCGAGATGGCAGAGTCCATTCGGCCTAGGAATCCTTTGGAAGAGTCCACTTGTGCTAGGAATCCTCGGGATGGCAAAGTCTAATTGGGGTAGGACTCCTCGATACGGTAGAGTCCACTTGTGCTAAGACTCCTTTAAAAGAGTGCACTTGTGCTAGGACTCCTTTGGAAGGGTCCACTTGTGCTAGGACTCCTATGAACCATGCAAGAATCCCAATGTGACTGGGAGCTTGGACATCTACGCCCATCATGTTTGTTTTCGACTCTGCAAGAATCTAAATGCGTCTAGGAGCGTGGATATCTACATCATTCCCACCCTCCTAGGAAGGATTCATCCTCAAATCCAAATATTCATGTGCATTAGAATCTTCTACATAAACTTGTAATAAGATCATAGTTATTGTCCAAGATCATATCATAGAGCATTGAGTGTACGCGCAACCCGCCCAATCAGCATCAGAGTAGGCAAGAAAAGTATTAGGATAAGTAAAGGGGCAAAATTGAAGACTAAGTGAAGAGTACCCTTTGCATATCGGAGGATCCTCTTGACAACAAAGAAGTGTGATCCAAGGATGGCGCATCCATGTATTGGCTGACAGAGTTAACTACTTTCAAGATGTCTGACCGAGTAATTGTGAGATATTGGAGGGTACCCATGAGAGAACTAGGAGTGGGCAAAAAATTCGAAAAAATTGGTTTTTAACCAAAACTGAACCGAAAAACGATCCGAAAAATGATTTTTTTGGTTTATTTTGGTTTTCGATATTGGTTTCGGTTCGAAAAAACAACACCTAAAAAAATTGGTTTCTATTTCGGTTTCCTTTTTAATTTTTAAAAAGTAAATAAAGGCGCAAGAATATATTTTTAACTTAAATCAAATTAAAACCTAAAACTTGTCTAACTTTCTAAGTCTAAGAAATGGCCTTCCCCTCCCCATATCGCTTGTCATGCGTTGCGCTGTGCGATTGTGTTTCATCTTATTCTTTCTTTCTGTTCGCTGAGCTTATTTACTTAGTGGGTGGTTAGTATAATTCTTTCTACTCCACTTTCATGCATTCAATAGTTGTTAATACACTAAACAAACAAGGTTGTGAATATACTAGAATTTCTCTCTTTCTGCAGGTGTTTACTAAAGATTCAACGAAGAGGAAGTTCACTTGCTGAAAAAAGATGAAGGTACAGATGGTGAAAATCAACTCTTCGGTATGATAATAGCTTTTGGAATCCTTCACTAGTGTTGTAAATTACTAGATTTCAGTTGCTATGTTGATTATCAGTGCTCTTCTCACTTTGTGATCATAGTTTATCATTTGAAAAAATTAGGATTTTACATTTATTAGATTTGCTCTAGATTTGTGTCCATTACAAATGGAGGTAGAAGAGTCATCATTACCAATTCTTTTAGTTTTGTGCTAATAATGGACTAGAGCAAAATGGCTCTATTAAATTTCAGTGCTTCTATTTAGTGAAGTTGTTGGAACTCAATACATTGCATATTGGGTCGCAACGGAAACGACTGTATAATTACAATGGTAAAACCGCGTACATCTTACCCCCCAAACTCCAACTTAGTTGGGAATATACTGGGTACGTTGTGGTTGTGGTGTGGAGATTTGTATCAGCGACAAGTGTAGTTGGACAGCATAAGTCCTATGATCCGATTAATTATCAACAGTTGATTGTTTGTACTGAACAGACAACAACATTCGATTTCCTAAAGCTATATTTTTCCACATTGTTGCACCTGTTACTAAATCTTACTGTATTCTCCAAATTACAGTATCCTGGATTGAAAACGAAATGATTTAGCTAAAAAAAATAGCTTTTGACTTGGGACAAGGAAAAGTTAATTGTTTTTTGTATTTTCAAAATTCATTTTGGTTTATGTTTCTCTATTTGAAAGTTTCTATAAGGTATTCTCTGAGCTAAAGTTTAGTAAATTTTTTCAAACGGATTCTATAAAGCAAACACCATCTTTGCTAATAATTTTCTCTACCATTTATGGCTTCTTAAAAGCACACTGGCTACAAAGCTTTTGAGCTCTCTGAATTCGAATTCGAATTCGAATTCGAATTCGGGTGGTTGTGTAAATCAGCTTCCAATAAAACCAGACAACAATTACCAGTACGTGTGGTTGGAATTGCTTTCCATTATTTGGCCATCTACTTTTAGGTTTCCATTCAAAGAAAGAGCCACTCAGACTTTGTGAGTTCTGGTTTGTTGAGTAAATGATATCCTACAACCACAACGTGATTCTTCTAGTGCACCTTACGAAATAAGATTCCTTTTCATATCTCGTATATATCTAATAACATGTTATTTATTGTTCCAGTTCTCTTTATTGGACAGGTATTGAAAATTCCCATATAAACAAGTCACTTTTAGTTCTTTTCAAACCAAATTTCATATATATGAAAAAAATAATTACAAAGAAACAAAGAAAGAAAAAGTACAAAAAGTATGATCCCAATACTCGAGCTCCTATGACCAATGAATGTGTAGGGAAGAAATCGGGGATTGGAACCTAGTTCATGAACTGTATAACCTGCCCTTCCATCGTATCCTCTATTATAGCTAAAGGTGATCAGATATATGGCTCCCATAACGTCATGAATGCACAAGAATCTCCGCATTCAGTTCATCGCCATTATCCGATCTTCACCAAACAAATTATCATGACTATCAACTTATCGATACCTTTTTTATAGGAATATCGGTACATAGCTTATTCCTGTTTGGTGAGCTATCTATGCAATGTATAGAGAATATAGGTGGTCGGGAAATGTTGATACAATACACTTACAAGGACTGTCATTATCATGCACTTGATTTTCAGTTGCCATATTTGATTCAGGTTTCTTTTTCTCCTTGTTCTTTAAAGCGTAGAAGTCTTTAATAAAATGTTATTTCTTGCAATAATGACAAGTTCTAGTTTCTTTTTTGTCTCTCTTTCTATGATTCCTATTATTGCTGTTGCTTTCATTTTTATTATGTTCAGAGGATGACTTCACATTGGCAAACAAAGCATTTGAACTCTTTCTACTATTGTTCAACTCAATCTCCCTAGATTTAAGACCGGACATAATCACTTCAACCTTAGGAACAACTCCTGAATGTTGCAACGCATTTTTCGCTACAAACTAATCTTCAGTTATAGAATTTATCAAACTCATTGCTAAGTTAGTTTCATCTAATTCATGCTTTATTCCCTTCAGCATTTGACACAATTTAAAAAATTCATCAAGATTTTCATCAATCATTTTTGAGACATCCATTTTGAAAGAAAATAAAGTGTCATTCACAAGGATAAAATTGCTAGCAGTTTTAAACGCAGTTTTAAACGCATATAGTGAATTTAACTTGGTCCAAAGTTTCAGGGGATTTTCATCCCCATCTACCTTTCTAAGTACTGAATCTGACAAATTTAGTATAAGTAAGTTGTATGCTTCTTCATTTATTTCTTCTGCTCTTTTATTAGATTCTTCTGGCCCTACTTAAATATTCCTTCAATCCTAGAAGACATATTGTGCCTAGATTTTAGGTTATTCTAAGTTACTAAGACGAATAGACTTCACAGATCAAAATTTTGGCACAACAGACAATTTTTCAGTACGCAATCAATAGCACCCAATTTTCAGTATCTATGGGTGTCAAACCCTTCAATAGAATAAATAAATGAACAATAATTAACACTGAGGGCAGAGATAATAGAATTTTTCAGAGTCACGATATCATGCACGAGCGACAAGCCTCAAAATCTTTACACAACAGCGACAAGTTGTGCAAGCTAGAAAGTGGTAAATAAGATGCAGAAGATCTCAGGCTAATTGTTCTAAAAGGATGATAGAATGAATAAAAGAAAGTGTTACCACCCTAACATGGTTAGGGTTTTACGAGGTTGGCTCCTTGTTTAGCCTTCAACTGGGTTTTTCCACCAAGAAGCCTTGCTTTCTTCTCGAGATCCTTCGAATCAGTGTGACATAAAACAAATGTTTGCTATAGATTAGACCCCAAAAACTCCACGACAACTCGAACCAAGCTTTGATACAGCTATTAGAATTTTGGTCTCGATCTATAACACTCAAATGCACCGTTATAACTTCTTGTTGAATTAAATGAATAGTTCACGAAACAATGAAAATAGAGAACACCGCAATGTAAGTCTCGTGGTTTACCGGAGTAAACCCCGAGTACATCCACGTTGAACTCTAAATCTAGATGCTCGCCGCTAATTTTATTAATCACCAGACCGAAATCTCCCAAGGTTTATAAGGTACAACTCAGAAATACAACACTGCCTCAAAGATCTCCATAAATCCGGCAACTTCGTCATGCAAACGAGTCACTAATGTGTCATGAATGATCTAAGGACAAAGAAGAACGAAAGTGTAGCAATGTAACTAAGAAATCAGAGATTTTTACTGCAAGATAGTAAAGAACAACGTAGAACAATTCACTGCCAAAGAGTGTCTCGAGGAGTGCACACGTCAATCAAGCTCTGAGGCCAATTATAGGGATTCTTAGAGCCTCTTCATCTTCCACAGTTTGATCTAAGATTGAGAGTTGAGATTAAGCACTTTGCACCGCCTAATATTGGCTGCTGGATATTATTTAAGATGGACACTCCATATTTGCCACGGTAGTTTATGAGTCGCTTTAGTTTCACCCTGTTAGATTTGTTCAGGGACGGGATGGGGACTTCACACTCAACATTCTCACCTGAGATCTGGCACCTAGTTGATGGATCCCCGCGAGTAGAAACCGTCCATGCATATTAATTTTGGGATTTCGTTGATGAAAGTGAACCAGATTTGGAAATGATTTTTTGCAAAACCGACGGTAAAGCTTTTCCAAATTTTCTCCTTGGAAATTCATTTGAGATTTAGAGTTTCTCAGTGAGTTTTTGTTTCTTGACCTCCTCAGTTGGTGGCGGGTGGATTTTTATGGCGATGAGGAATTTCAGCAGATGAACAATTGTGAACCATCGAAGATTGCGAACATTAACTTAGACTAATTTCTTAGAGATTTTTGGGGTTCGGGTTCTGAGTGCATTGGTAGAATAATTAGATGGTGGAATAGTGGATGATAGTATGTGTAGGCCCACAACTCACCGAAAGTTGACCAAGAAACTCATATGATGCCTGCTTATTCACCTGCCACTTTACTCCATCTCAAAAGATAAAGTCGCCATTGCCTCCACCTCATAAGATAGCTGCTTATGCATTATCCATTCTAGATTTTGCAAATCTGTCCACAGTGCGGAGCCGGAAAATTAAGTGAGGGAGCCAAAAAATTTTGATTTGAGCAGAGTGGATCAAGTTGGATCTAGCTCGATTGAGTATGCATGTTTAGATGTTGCGATAACGCTGAGTGGATCAAGAGATTTGTCTGAATTGTAAAAGGTTAGGCAAATAACGCTCAGTTTTGAGTCTCACCGTCGGTTTATAAGTTGTCGGAATGCGGCGGTCATCCAAAGTTACTGTGATCATTTGATACAAAGAGAACCATAATTTTGTAGCAATAGTCGGCTTATTTAAAATAGAAAAACTTCAAAAGTTTGGGTTTGGTTCCAACAAGCAGCAAAATATAAGCTATCAAGAATAGTAAAAAATATATATTAAAAATTATTCAAAATAAATACAAAAATAAAGATCTATTAGAATAATAAAGTGTCAGCAATATTCTATGGTGTAGTGGTTACCATGATATTTGAATTCAGCCGCAATGTTCGAATCCCATTTTAATTTTTGCTTTTGGTTTCTAAAAAATATTGAAAATGAGCAAATGGGAATTGAACCCACAACAAAAAGTTGAAGAGCGTGATACTACCAACTAATCCCAACAACTCTTATACATTATTTTACAACAATTATACTTGATTGCTTTTTGTTTCTTAAAAAAGAATTTAAAAAGAGCCAACAGGAATTGAATCTACAACCACAAGTTGAGAATGATACTACCAAATGATATAGACAATCATTATGCATTTTTCCAAAAAAATATATATATATAATTACAATATTTTGGTGGGACCAAATTGAAAAAATATTTTTTTTTTACATATAATATTTTTTTTAAAAATTGGGGAGACATTGAACCCCACCTGCCTTTGCCCCTGTTTGTCCAAGGAAAAATAGCCTACAAATAGCTCAAATAATTTAAGCAATAGCCTTGTAATCTATCTATAAAATGGAACAAAATGAATGAAATCAACACACAAAATATTTGACCTCATGTCATCTTCTCTTGTATGTTTTCTTCCCTACAAACAATCCATCACCATAAGCAAATAGAAATAGTAGCAAATGCAATAAACTCACAGCAACAAGTACATCAAAACTCATATGGTATCAGAGCTCCTGCAAGGCTTCACCGCCAGAGATTCTACAAACTCCATGTTACCAACAACATTCACCGCATAAAGGCTTCCGCACCAAACGTCTAAATTAGGGATGGGCAGCGGAAGTTTCACTTCCGCACCGCTCCCCTTCCGTATCCACAATTTTTCATAAATCCATTTTTGATTCAGGAATCCGCTTCCGCAAATTTTTTAAAGGAAATTTTTTTTAGCAAACAATATTAAATATTGCAACATGGAAAAAAATTCTGCAACATACAGAAATGAGAAAATACAAATATCTGATATTATGCAACACAAACAAAAGAACCTAACAAGGAACGAATGAATAGTTAAAGAACGAATTGGAAAGAAATAGAACTTAGAATAATTACCTCTCACAAGCTCGAGCATCAACTTCGTCATCCATAGCATGATCTTCCTCTCCTTCCATAACCACACCCACAGTATCTATGCATCTTGATTTTTGGGATATCCAATTTTGTGTCAACACCAGTGCCTCAACTGTGATGGGGGTCATAGAAGCACGTGTTGAATCTAAGACTCGACCTCCAATGCTAAAGATGGCTTCTGATGGATAGTGGAGATCGGGATTGCAAGTACATCTCTTGACATTTGTGATAGAACTGGATAGTAAGTTTCCTTCTTCTTCCACCAAGCTAGAATATCTAGCTTGGTATTCCACGGTATGGTTTCCAGATACGTATCAAGCTTTGACTTATTGAATGCATTGCCCATATCATCCTTGAAATTATCAAAATCAGAAAATGACTGACTTGTCCCTGCCCCAATTGGATTAGAAGAGGAAGATTTTCCATAGATCTCATCATATTCTTGAAAGACTCCTCTCACACACTGCATAACCTTGATATAAGCAGTAGTTTTGTCTTCTTTGCCCATAGTTTTAGTAAACTAATAACTAAACCACTTCATCTTTGTCCGGGGATCTAAGACTGTTGCAACCATCAAAAAGTGATTAATCTTCTTTATCTTCGGGCTGGGTTTTTCTCTTTCACTATTGGTGGTCAAGTCAATCTGATTGAACTCCCCCAATATTTTTCATACTTGGATTGCATGGACATGGACATGAGACTCAAAACATCATCTTCATCTTTTTGCATAAATCTGGAGTTGCTGCTGAACCTTTGCCACCTCCTACATAAAGGAATTAAAGTTAAATTTGAGAAATAATAGAAAAGTTTAAACTTCAAATTGTTATCTGAAAGAATAGATGTGCAGTCACAATTTTTTATGCGGAGAATGTAAGGGTAGCATCCTTGAACAACTTTAAGAATGTAGAAAAGTGTTTTACCCGAGCCCAATCATACGCACTCGGAACAAGGTCGTGCTCTTTTTTGTTTCCATTTTTATCCAATCAAATAATATAACAACTTTCTATCTCCATCGATCATGTCCTGAATCACTTCTTGGTGATCCAACACATATTTAAGCATGTCGTGAGTTGGGTTCCATCTAGTGCAACAATCATCCACTAACAACCCCTTCTTTCTTGTGTCATGTCGAGCAATGTACATCTTGAAAGAATCAAGACGCTTTGGTGAGGACCAGACATATGTCACTATGGCTCTCATCTTATCAATAGAATCTTTTAACTCATCTAATCCATCCCGCACAATTAAGTTCAGAATGGTGCATTGCATCTGACCTGCATTGTCAACACTAGAAAAGTGAGGAGAATATACAACAAGTAATATAATATACAACAAGTAATTTTTGTTTATTCACCTGTATATTCTTGTGTTGTTGGATAATGTGCCCATCAAAGGTGGAAAAATGCTCTATTTGGCGTGCACGGAATTGCGCCAATGTTGTGTCATTTGGGGTTGCATTGTCAACAGTCACTGTCAATACTTTCTCCACCCCCACCATCCTAAACAATCCTCCATGGCATTCAAGATTCTCGTTCCAGCGTGATCATCGAGCTTGAAAAAGCTAACAATTCGTTGGTGCAATACCCAATTGACGTCAATGAAATGTGCAATAATACACATATATGTAATATTTTGACACGATGTCCAAGTGTGAGTCGTCATGCATAGACGATGGTTGAGCTCCAACATCGTTTCCTTTAACTTTGACCTTTCCTCGACATACACGGCCATGACATCACGCCTTGCCGTTCTTCTAGAAATGGGCGCAAAGCAAGGCTCAAATTGGCTAAGCAACCTACGAAAGCCTTCCTTCTCAATGACTCCAAGTGGAAGTTCATCTATAATGACACACTCTGCAACAGCTCTTCTACACAACTTTTTATCATAACTATCAGTTATCATAGACCCTTTAGTCTCAGCAGTAGATGAAGCAGCTTCAAATATCATCTGCAGTTGTGATGGGTCCTTCTTCGCTTCCGCGACCTTTCTAGCTTTGCAACCATTGTAATGAGATTTCATAGCTCCCGTTCCTGCTCTGACGCGATGTGTGCTAATAGGATGGCCACAATAATTGCATCTCGTCTATGGATTATTTGGATCATATGGCCTCAAAACAGTGAAGTGGTCCCACAGCCAAGATCTTCTGGCTCTTTTTTTTCGGATTAGGAGGCGACATCAGTGTAAGCTCATCTTGTGTATCATGAAAGTCATAGTCATCTTGTGTATCAAGATAATCAGATTCTCTTGCCATGTGATAATCTTGAAACTAAAATGAACAAATTTAGGTTTAAATTACAAGGATAAATTCAAGCATATGAAAAGAAGGCACATTAATGCGAGCAACTAAGATTCTTGAACTACATTAAGGCATTAAGCTTAGATTCTTGAAATACACTAAGAACATGGTATAAAAAAGGACTGCCAGCATTGATCATTAGAGCTAGACAGAGATAACATACTATATCTAACATCCATCTACGTGCCATAACAAGTTTATGGTGAAGTTTAGTTTTTGATGGTTGGATTTGAGAGACTGACAAACATCAGTTTTCCTGCAGGCTAACCCATCATATCCAAAGAGACTCCCCTTCATATTACTAGGAAACAAGATCAATATAGATGGTTGGAAAAGCAGAGTGGTAAGTTTAGTTGCTATTGGGCATAAATGTTGGGACCTTAGGATCAACTCTGATTGAATTATATTCAGGGTTCTGAGAAGAAGGCAAGGGAATGGTGTACATCCAAAGGGAACCTTCCCTACTGGCTACTATGAAACATCTGCGAAAGAGGATTACAATGTCGACCCTGCCTTTTTGTGCATAGCAAAGGCTGCTTTAGCGAATGAACATGACCAGGACGTGTTAGTGAGACTTATACGTTTGAACAAAATGCTGCTATTGTTGCAAATTAGTTCAAGCCTTATCATGATATCATGATCATTGATTTCCTAAATAGTATAAATACTCAACAAAAAAATCAAACAGCAGTTCAGCACCACCAAATTGACAAATCAAACGCCAAGAAATAACAAAAAATAGTGGAAAATCGAACTAAGTTTTCATTTTACCTCCAATGGCGGTAGCCGACAAAGAATCCCACATAGATCCACACACTTTGTTGTCGAAAATCATTTTTTCTCGTAGTAAGGCAAAGTTGATTTTACTCCTTGGTAGAAGTCACGAAGAACGGCATGACGAAGAATTCGTGAAGAACGGCACGGCGAAGAAGTCGAAGTCTGAACCCTGATTTAGTGGTTTTAGTTACAAAAAAGATTTTACAGAAGGAAGAAGTTAGAAGGCGCTTGAAAAATGAAGAAGTCATGAAACTGAACTCGTGAAAAATGATTCCAATGGATTTTAGAAATTAGACAATTACAATTTTTTTTAATATTTTAGTTTACGGATGCGGAAACCGCTGTTTTCTGCGCCTGGTTTCACATTCCGCTCCGCAAAATTGTGGAAAGCCATAAAAATGTCTGCATTCCGCTCCGCTTCCGTGCGAAAGTGGAGTTTATGGATGCGGATGCGGAGTGCGAAAACTCTGCATTCGCTGCCCATCCCTACTCCAAACCATGGCTTTACTAGTCAATGAAGAGGCATTACCAGCCAAAAAAGTACCTCTACCGCCAACACCCCAGCTACCCACAATTACTCTTACTTATTCTAAGTTCACCTACCTAGGTGCCTTAAAACTTACATCAACTAACTATTCCTTCTGGCGCAAACAAGTCAACTACTCCTCACAAGACATGACCTTCTTGGCTATCTTGATGGAACAATTCCTGAGCCACAACAATCCATCCAACTAACCAACCAAATCAAATCCTGACTTTCCAGCTTGGCATCTCATTGATAAAAAATTATTGTCTCTCCTAATATCCTCTCTCACTAATTAGGTACACGGATTAATCAATGGCAAATTCACTACCTTATAAGTGTTTGACACTCTTGAGTATGAATGTGGTAGCTCCGGCGCCAGCAATGAACTTGGTCTCTGAGACCCGCTTCAACAACTTCAACGCAATTACCTCACTATCAAGGAGTATGCCCGAGAATCCTTGACCCTCTGTGAATAACTTGCAATCATCGGTCGTCCGGTCTCGGTACTTGACAAAAGCCATTAATTCTTATGGGGCCTAGGATTAGATTTCTAAGCTTTTGTCGGCTCTCAACTTTCCCAGGACCCTCTACCCTCAGTTCATGACATAATATCCATGGCAGGGAATTTCCAGGCACTCTACCACCGCACGGTGCCTGAAAATTCATCTCCAGCCCTAGCTTTTCAGGCCTCTGTAAATTGACCTACACCAACAACTACAGTTCCCATATCTCGCCCCACTCTAGCTCCTCTACCAACACCACTACCATATTTCTCACCATCAGCACCCATTGCTGCACCAACAACTCCAGTCCCTTCTCACTATCCTTCACCTTCTCCCGGCCTTGAAAATCCCCCAGCACCACCGTCCTATCAAACACCCCCCACAACAATGAATTCCCTTAGCAATTACTCCTCAGGTGGCGATTATTCTCGTGGCCAAGGCCGTGATCGCAATCCCCGGGAACCACACTGCAGATCTGTAGAGGCTACGGCCACTATGTCGCACTCGTTATTCCACTCTTACCTTCGCCAGTGTGGCCGCCCAAGGCAATGTCGTCGTCGTGTCCAACTCTCCCTCTCACATTCCCGGTTGCCAGCTTACTATTTCTCAATGGGCCTCTCATTTGCTCGCTTATCCATCGGGCCAGCTTACTACTTCTCAAATTGGGCTTCCCCCAGCAGCCCCTCTGCCCAGCTCTCATTTTGGACTTCACCTGCCAGCCTTCTCTCCTATTAGGCCAGCAGCTTCTTTAGCCTGCTCTGGCAGCCCACAAGTGCAAATCAAGCCAAGTCCTTCCCAGGTCCAACCTGCAAGCCCATTAGTCCATGCTGAGCAGATTACCTATTGCCTGATTCATCCACAAGCCCACCCGGCCATTCTCTCAACACATGGACCTCCATCCCCACCGCCTATTGGGCCTACACTTAAATTTGGGAGTGCTTCAGCCATTGTTTCTAACTCCTCGGAGCCATAAACTCTTCCTTGGTTCATTGGCCAAAATTCTACTATGCCTCCTCTAGTAGAAATTTCCCTGGGTTCTCTACCGTCACCCAGGCCCCTGCCATGACCCCTCTGCATTACAGCACCATTGTTTTCGATTGTTACATGGACACTGAGGCTTCTGCTCACATGACTTCTTCCCCGACCAATCTTGATCAAGTCACTCGGTATGCTGGTAAGACCTGTGTTGTGGTTGGCAATGGAGCTCCTTGACCCATTACCCATGTTTGTACTATTTCTTCCATTCCCTACCTTCCTTTATTAGATTTTCTATTGTGCCTCATATTACCAAAATTGTTATCCATCAGTAAACCCACATATAATTTTTTTTCTTGTCATTACATTTATCGATCATTGTTTTATTGTCTAGAGTTATCATACGGGACAGGTGGTGGCCATTGGCCAGCGTAATGACAGTCTCTACGTACTGGAATGCAGCATCTCAACCCTTATCTCATCACTACGGGCCTATTAAGAAAATACTTAACCATTTTTCACTAATAGCATCTACATAATTTTTTAAATTAGTTTTTTCATTAAAAATTGTAATAATGACTTCCACATTAACACAAACTGAAACAATAAGGTGTAAAGTGGTTTTATATACGTGTGAGAATAATTTTGTATAATTATTAAAATACTTTAATAATTCCAAAAGTTTTTCACACTCATTCCAATGGTGTTGATGTAAATATATATTTAGGTATCTATTATTAATAAAATTACATAATAAATCTTTATAAAGAACGATTTATTGAAGTAAAAAGTAAGTAAAATTCTAATGGGTTGTCACATTTAGAGAAAATTTTATGGGTCTAACATTGTTATCTTTACAAAATTTAAACCAATGGTTTAGTAGCAAAAAATTTGATGATATTTTTTAGTGGGATGTACGCTTAAATCAATACATTTTAGAGTATATTGTATATATAAATTAATAATAGGAAAAATACATCTAATATGAAAAAACGATCACCAAATGAAGAATCACATAATATGGCTGGCCAAACAGGTTATCAGTCCGGGTATGAACAATACTCGGACACGTACCAATAAGAAACAAGACCAGATTCATTGTCCCAGTATCGTCTAAAAACCCGAATTCCCAATTTTTTTCGGGAATTGAGATTTCGGGACGGATCAGGTTTTGGGTATTTTTTGATAATCTGAAACTCCCAAAAGCCAAGCAGAGTTTTATGGGTAATACCCGATTTTTTGTCTCGACTCCCATCAAATCCGAACCCGTCACGACTACCCGAAGGCAGCCCCCGAACTTGTCCCGATTCTCGATTACCTGAAATTTTTCGGGTAGTCGGGAATTCGGTCCCACCTACCGTTTGCCCACCTTTATCACATAATACTTTTAAATTATCTATACATGAATCATTATTAGAGGCATTATCGAAATAAACGATATATACACTATATTGTAGATTATATTCTTCTAATATTTGCATAATCATGGTGCATATATTTTGTGCACTATTTGAATTATCAAACATCTTATAAGCTAGTAACCTTTTTCGTATTATCCATTCATTATCTATCCAATGACAAGTTATTGGCATATAACTATGTATTTGCTAATGATCGGACTATATATCGCTACATATAAAACCTTTTTATTACATAGATGATTTTTTTTTACATAAATTATTTTTTCTTTTCTTAAATATTTAGTAATATCACTAGTGTGTGATTTACCTGAAATTCTAGTAA
The DNA here is from genome assembly GCA_028565015.1 of Pinguicula moranensis. Taxonomy (NCBI): domain Eukaryota; kingdom Viridiplantae; phylum Streptophyta; class Magnoliopsida; order Lamiales; family Lentibulariaceae; genus Pinguicula; species Pinguicula moranensis. Next base: position 18,213 of record JAOWBN010024138.1, read on the forward strand.
ATTTTGGATTTAAACATTTATGTACATAATTTTTTAGATTTAGACTTTCGATATATCTAAATGGAATGCATTCCAAACAAATTAAATCAACTAAGTTTTCCATATTCTTATTTTGATTAAATTGAAATAAATGACTAGAATAAGACGTACATGCACCTCCAACTCCACCGGTGATATAATCCCAACTAATTGAAAGTTGGGTTTGAGTATGATCCATTTCTAGATTTACTGGGTGTTTACTTTAGATATATCTCGCAAATGTTCCATAACTTCCACCTTAAAAAAAATACATGAATTAAAGTTTTTAAATAAACCTATGAATAAAAAAATCGTATATAAATAATTTTATGAATAAAAATTTTGTTTAAAAATAATTTATGAATAAAAATATAATAAATCCGTGCATAAATAATTTTAAGAATAAAACATTCTTTCAAAAATAATTTATGAATAAAAACATAAAAAAAATTCATGCATACATAATTTTAGGAATAAAATTCATTTAAAATTAAAATATTTATGAATAAAAAATTCATCCTTTTTTTGAAGTGATTTTTTTTCTCATAACCAACACTTCACCCAAAAGAAGTCTGTGTCCTCTTTCCGAATTTGTAATTTTGTCGAAAAAATTCATAAGAATTCGAGAGTTGCTCATTTTCTCCTCGATCTGCTCTTGATTTTGAGACACGGTGGATGAACGAGTGGATGGCTACCACGACCATGAGAGAAATATGTTGTTGAACTTGAAATTGGTGCCTCTTTCTCCCCCGGTTATAATTCTCCCAGATCTCCCAAGTCAAAATGAAGACCATACAAAGTACTAAAATCAATAATGTCGTCGAAATTTGAGGATGAATAAGAAGGAATATTTCTCTTCGATATTATTTTGGTACAATAAAATGTACAAGAATAATAGATTAAGAGAGTTAATAGTAAAATAATAGATGAAGAAGAATAGGAATTTGTGCATAAGTCTTTGCTTATTGGAATTGAGCAATAATTTCTTGACAACGATGCTACACGGTGTGCAGGCCGGGCTGGGTTTTTGATATTGTAAGGACTTCTGTAGTCATTTCATGACAGCCTGCATAGCTGACACTCAATTGATCACTGTTGATTACCTCCTCTCCTCTCCTCTCATCCAAGAAAGAGGCTCTATGAGCTATGAATTGTATTTTATTTCTTTGTTCACTTTTATTCCTCTCTTCCCAATTTGGGAAGACTGTTGTGCATATTCTTTTTATTAATGAATTTTGGCTTATAAAAAAAAAAATAGGAATTTGTGTAAATGAAATGAAGGGATAAGTGGGACATTTACATAGATTTAAAAATAAAAATTAGAAAAATTCAAAGAAAGAGTCACTAAACCCCTGCCATCGACTCTTTTTCTTAAAAAGTATTTTTTTTAAAATTTTTAAAATTTAGTCGTCCAAAGGATCGAGACAGGGATTGAACGAAGATGGCAGTCAGAACAGGAATAGCCAGCCCTTGATCCTTTCAGTCTCGAGTATGTCCTTCCAGTCCTTCCTGTTCGAAAAAGCAGCAAGTGAGACTGCAGTCAGGGGTGGAGCTAGGAAATAATTTGAGGTGGGCCAAATTTTTTCAGTCTAAATAGAGTAGGTCGGACCGGGTTGAATTACGTTTAATTGGGTATGCATGTTCAAATATTGCATCAGAAACTATAATAGTCAAATTTATTTTTTATTTTTTAAATTATTTTAATATCAATATCAGTCGAATCTGCATGTTTCGAAGTTATTACGATTTATATAGAGATAACAATAATTTTTGTAGACAAATTTATTATAAAAATATTAGATAAAACTATCTACCAAAATATTATCAAAAATAATTATATTAAAGAATTATAAAACAAATATATACTATTTGAATGAATTTGTTTACAACAATGTATGGTAGACTCGTGGTTCCTTTATGAAAATTTCCAATTCAAATCAAGTTCGAATCCTTTTATGAACCCATGATTGACAGCGATCCAGAGCCGGAAGGACCGCCGATCCATTTTGCCCACCGCTAATCATAACTCTCAAATGATCATATACACCTCGTGCCATTAATAAATCAAATCAAACCAAACATACCCAGTATATCCCGTAACGGTGCATGCTATCCTAGCGGCAAAACATGCGGCCCTCAATCTCCTGGCTTGTCAAGAGGTTGAGGGTTCGAGTCCCAAGTGGGGGAAATTCGCTGTTATCGTGGGATTAGTCGGAGGGCCCAAAGGATACCTGGATAGGGAGTTGTGCACCGAGGGGGGTGCGTCCGGAATACGACCACCTGAGCCCAGGGTTGCAATGCCACGGGCGCAGGACACAAATTGCCTGCATTCGGGGTAGCGGCACAATTAACTATCATAAAAAAAAACAGTATATCCCGCCTTTAGGCAGGGTTTGAGGAGGATGAGATGTAAACAGTCATACCATGACCTCTAGGAAGAGATCAAGAGACTATTTTCGTGGAGACCATCGACTCTTCGCACACACACCCAATAAATAAAAATAAAAAATAAATAAAAATAAAAAATAAAGAATAAAATTAAAAAGAGAGGGGATCGATGATAATATGATATCGCCCACCTTCAAATCTTAGGGTTGAACCTCGTGCCATTAATCTTTCTTTAAATTCATCCGGACGAGTTGGTCTAGCGGTGAATCACCTCGACACACAGGGCTTGCCTAGTGAGGTCGCAGGTTCGAATTCAGCTAGCGCCAGCTTTGTCAGGATACCCTGAGGGGAATAGTTGACGGGCCGAGGCCCAAATGATACCCCGATTCGTGAAACAACTGGGCCGAAAGGTCCAGCCCTGATTACTTATCAAAAAAAAAAAACCACTCATTGAAAGAATATCCAAAATCCTGCTATTTTTCCTTTTCCTTGAACCAATTCCAACAAAGGACCTGTAGTTTCTGAAAAGTTATCTTTATGTTGGTATCCATGTTGTTAAAATGAATTTGGTTCCTTAGGCTCCATGGTAACTAAATTATGGCTATCCAAATTTTCTTTCATTTTTGTTTGTCCGCTCCTCTAGGAATTAAGAGCATGAATTGATCCAAAGTGGATAGCTGTTTGATGTTTCCCTGCAGTTTGCAGCAGTGTCTTGTTTCCTGAGCTTTGTAACCATGTGTTTACCTTACCTCACAGTTCCAGGCTATGTTTAGACAGTTGGAAAATATGATGACCAACCTTTGGTTCCTCTCTGCAGAGCGTGCATGGGGATTGCTTTACCAGCACCAATTATGCCTCGTCTATGTAGATTCTCCTTTGTTGGCAGTCTATTTTGTAGCATGCGCCAAGTGACAATGGCGATATTCCTTGGAATATATTTGTTTAAGTTGTATGATTTCTGATTCCGATTATAGGCTTTGTCCCTATTGCAAAATTGTCTTGTATGCCTCCTTTATAGTGTAGCTGCCTTTTTTACTGTTGGCCGTCAAGTAGGTACCATGTCTGGATTCCTCCAAGTTTATTTCCTGTAGACCCAAATTTATTTCAGATAAATGATGCCTCTCAACAATCCTTAGTTATCTCCTCTATTCTCACCTCCATGTTCATACCCCATCTACCCACAACCCATGCTCTACTATCATCTTATCTCTCATTGTATCAACTATGTATAGCCTTGGAAACGGCACCGCTAAACTCTGATTCCCTGCCCACCTATTCTACTAGAACTTGATGTACCCTCAGCCTCAGGGGCGGAGCCAGAAAAATATGTGAGGGGGGGCCAAATTTTTTCCGGCTTGCATAGAGTAGGTTAGACCGGGTTAAATGAGGTTCAATTAGGTATACACGTTCAAATATTGCGGTTGAAACTAGAATAGTCAAATTTATTTATCATTTTTTTAGATTTACTTTATTATCAATATCGGTTGAATATTCATGTTGTGAAGTTATTACGATTGATACAGAGACAACAACAATTTT
>JAOWBN010024139.1:0-10524 GCA_028565015.1 Pinguicula moranensis
ATCAGAAGAATAGTAGAAGAAGAAGAAGATGAAGAAGAAGAAGGCGGCGCGCAAAACAGGGCCTTACATCTTATACTTTCATAAATTAGTGTTCTTGCCCCACGTGTAGTACACACTACACCTGCCCTATATGCGATTGAGACAAGATTTTAGGTAGCAAAAAATCTGTTTTTCCCTCTGGTATTATATGTCTATATTAAAAGTACGTGTAGTATTATGCTAATTTTAGATAAAAATAAATAAAATAGAAAAAAATATATTATTTCTAAATAATAACATAATGTTGTGAAGCGTGTGCACAAACCGTTTTAATTAAAAAATGAAGGTATTATTTAAAATAAATAAATTAACCATTGGGAAAAGATGGAGCCCTGATTTACATATTTCTCCAATTCTTGCATTTTCTCCCTTTCTTCTCCCCAGGGAAATTCGATGGTCACACATTTTCATATTCTTGTTTTGACCAAACAATACCTTTATTCTTTTTCATTAGAATAATTTGTGAAAATAATATATTATTATTCATTTTCATCTAAAATTAGCAAAATAACCCATAATTATAAATATAGGCATATAATATCCTGAGAAAAAGAATAGACTTTGTGCAGCACATAATTGTCTCACTTGCATTAGGGCCCATGTACTACACGTGGGGCAAGCTGCTAAATTTTGAAAGCACTAGAAATTGCGAATTTTCAAAAACACAGGATATTTGGTTGGTGTTATTTTTGCCAAACAACAAGGGGACTGGTGCAATTCACTCTAAACACATTCGAAATCCAATATTTGAATTAATGACACAATAAACACAGTGAATTTGAAAGTACACAATTTGAAAGGAAAAAATATCACAATGCTCGCTTTAGAGTTCAAGGCTTAATCCATTTCAAATGGTTTATCGATAATCGAGTCTTAATAACTCAACTAGTGAAGTATGCTTCACTCCCCGCTCGAGCTCCTGTCCGTACACTTACTCTCCGTACATAGCGAATTCCAGTTCCTATAGCCCTTCTTCCTTCGCCGCCTCCGACGCCACCGTTCTTTCTATTTCTGCTTGACTTCACCATTCTCAGTCCTCTTCCCCTGGGCAGCCTCACGCCCCCAGGGAGCGCTCATCTTGTTTTTACTCTGCTTCCTCTGTTTCCCCTGTCCCTCTAACAGCCACTCTCATGTTCTTGCACCTGCGACCCCGATGGCTGTAAATACCTGGATGATCCCTTCACAAAGCTGAAACTAATGAGGCACGCTACTATTAAAGCAGGGAAAACTCCAGTTGGTTAGTTTCAGCATGTTTCTTCTCCCCTCCCACAGAAATTGATTCTGGTACACGCCAGATTGGGTCCCAGAGTACCACAACCTAGAAAACCTCCTCGTCCGTCCCAACCGGGTGTAACTAGCTTCTATCTCACAAACTTTCCAAAGGACTGCGACACAGATCGTCTGCGTAGTGCTCTGAAAAATCAAGGCACAATCCACGCACTCTCTATTGTTAGAAAACTTAATATTCATGGTCTTCACTTTGGGTTTGTGGAGTTCTCCAATGTGGAGGACATAGATTTGCTATTGTTTAAGCTTAATAACACCTGGTTAGGCTCCTATCATCTCTAGGCTAATCGAGCTCGTTACCCCAAACCATCTCGGTCTAGCAAGAAGGTGAAAGCCACTAGTACCCTAACTCCTCTACAGCTGCCCTTGGTACCCCTGCAACCCAAGATAGTGAATGAGGAAGCTTCTGGTTCAGATCCCAAACCGACTGGGGTGCTATCCTTGTTTACTAACGTGGCACCTGACTCATGGCTTGGCCGTAGTTATACGGCTACTCTAGCTCAGAACCACACCTTGCGTGACCTCCAAAGGAGCCTTAAGGCAGCTGGGTACTTGAATGTAAATGCTAGTCCTCTGTGTCCTCGACCTTGCTAACCTCTTGCTGAACGACTAGGCCTGGCTGACTAATTGGGTGAAGGACATATCACACTTGTCCCCTAGGGAACCAATCAAGAGTCGAACATGTTGGTTTGCAATCTATGGATTGCCCGTACGGGCATGGTCCCAAACTTACCTATTTGAGATTGGCAACACACTAGGTTCCTTAATCCGCATTGCAGATATAACCCTCTCCAAGCAGAACCTAGAAGCTGCCTACATGGTGTTCCAAGTACCGCTTGTTTCAAAATTAAATCAGAATCTACAGGTAATGGTGGATGGTACCACATATACATTGCACGCTGCTGAAACTGCGGCCGTTGATCCACTGGTCCAAGACAACTTATCCCCTGACTATGATTCTGAGTCCTCCTCAGCCACATTTTCCCTTGATCACTCAGTCGATTCTATGGATCTGCATAAGGATAACCTACCTAGGCCTCTATGGACCGTGGCATTGTAACAGTCTACAGAAGTAGAGGATCTGCAGGTACCAATGGCCACTGGTACCTCCCAACAGTGGCAACCACAAAAGCTTAACTAGTGTACCTCATCTTTATCTGAACTAAGAAGTAACCTTAGCACCAAATTGCAGTTGCAGTTACTGGTCTTGAAGCCCTGTGATTCAGCAAAGTATATGCCTGCTGCCAAACCCTCCTCTCCTACTCATGCTCTTACTGTGACTCCTTATCATCTGTAACCTGTGGTGACCTGTAGCACCCCTCCCTTCGCAGATGAAGCTGGTATAGAAGTCACCCCTCTGAAAACTTCCCTATCAGAACCGTTGGAGATAGTTGAGATCTCTAGTGCTCCATCCACGGGGAAGGCTTTAAACACCTCTACTGATGTGGCTGAGTTACCCGTATATGCTCCTGAGCCTTGCCATGTTTCTTTAAAAGAAATTGAGCTGATAGATATCCCTGTTTCTTTTTGAGCAGTTCCCTCCTCTTGACCATGTCCCTGTTACTTTTGAGGAGTTCCCTCCTCTTGACCATTTCCCTGCAGCTTCAAGACCTAAGCATCAGAAAGTGGGGAGATCATCATCTATTTGTGGATGGCCTAAAACTTGTAGCCAGACAAGAAAAGAAGAAGATCTTGAGCGTGCTAACAATCTAGTGATATTGGATGAAGGGCTAGGGCAACTGGCAGCTCAGTCATTAGTTAGCCCTCCTTTACCTCTGCCTCCACCTTCTTGTGAGAAGATACCTGGTTCTTCACTCAACAACGCAATTGATAATATCATGTTTATGGGAGCACAACTTGGAGTTGTTTGTGGACCTCATCATGGCGAATTCCATAGTCTCATTAAAGATATGTCTAAACCTAGACAGATGGCAGCAAATAGAGAGACCTCTGCCCCTTCAGCACCCCAACCTAGGGTTGAGATTAATGTGTGTTTATGAAGATTGTGACCTACAATGTGCGAGGTCTAGGAAGTCATGAGAGTAAAAGACAGGTCAAGCAGTTGATATTAAAAGAGAATGTGGACTTCATTAGTCTGCAAGAAACAAAGTTGTCCACCATTGAGAAAGCTCTATGTGCTTACCTTTGGAAAGATGTAGAATTTGATTGGTGTTTCTCTGGCTCATCTGGTCTCTCAGGTGTCCTACTCTGTATATGGACCAGGAATAAATTTGTTAGACATTCCATGTTCAGAGGGGAAGGTTTTATTGGTGTTTCTAGTCACTGGTTTGGCGAGCAAGCCGTATCCCACATGGTCAATGTATATGGTCTAAGTTACTTGGCACAGAGACAAAACCAGTGTCAGCTTTTGACAGAGAGTTTAATCCCCCTAAAGCATGATAAATGTTGTGTTATGGGAGACTTCAATGCAGTTTTAGCCTTGCATGAAAGAAGAGGTGTGGTTGCTCATAATTATGTGCAAGAGGTGGTGTTTTTCAAATCCTTTATTGTTGATCTGGAACTGACATATTTGAGAATGGAGCGCAGGAAATATACTTGGTATCTAAAATCCGTGAGAACAATGAGCAGGTTGGATAGGTTTCTCCTCAACAGCAAGTGGCTTGCCACAAATGAGACTTGGACGCAGACTGGCTTGGACAAGGATGGTTCAGACCATTGTCCTGTAAGTCTATCATCCAGCCAGCTGAACTGGGATCCTAAGCCCCTTAAGGTCCTTGACAGTTGGCTTCTTGATAGAAGTTATCATGCAGTGGTTGAACAAAGCTAGAGCAACACAAACATATCAGGTTATATGAGTTACAAGATCATGATGAAGATCAAGCATCTTAGAAATAACATCCAGCTGTGGAATAATTCTTCACCAAGAAACTCGGTTGATCAGAGAAAAGTTCTGCTTCAGAACATTAAAAAGATTGAGCTGGCAGTTGAAGATGATAAATCTCCTCCGCTGGATCAGTAGCATCTGGCTGGTCTTCAACTCCAACTTGACAGCATCTCAATGAAACAGAACAGTTTGGCTTATCATAAGTCAAGGATTCAGTGGATACAACAGGGAGACACGAACTTAGCCTTCTTCCACCATAGCCTCAGAAAATCTAGAAGTGCTAACAGCATAAATGGGATATGGGATGAGCCTACTTGGCTAGAAGATCCTTCATTGACCAAGAAGTGTTTCTTCCAACACTTCAAGGATAGATTTGCAAAAAAGCTCACTGTCAGACCCCTGCTTAACATTCGTTTAAGGAAACTGGATCTTATCCATCAAAGACTACTCCAACAACCCTTTTCTGAAGCTAGATACTAGATTCAATTGCTCAATGTGGCAGCCAAAAGAACCCCGGGCCTGATGGACTTAACTTTAATTTCATCAAGCACTTTTTGCACATGCTTAAAGATGACTTTTTGTAGCTCATGAATGAATTTTACAGATATGGAAGGCTGTGTAAAGCCAGTAATGCCTCTCATATTTCACTTATAGCCAAGTCCTCTAACCCCTTATAAGTCAAGGACTACAGGTCAATCTTCCTTATAGGGGTTATGCCAAAGATCATATCCAAAACCATGGCAAACAGGATGCGGCAGGTTACGAGTGCTCTGATCAGCAGTAGCCAACCTGCCTTCATTAAGGGGAGGAGGCTTCTTGACAGCGTTGTGGTAGGCAAGGAGGTGGTGGATGAAGTCAAGAAGATGAAAAATCAGGCCCTAATCTTCAAGGTGGACTTTGAGAAGGCCTTTGATACCTTTAATTGGAACTACCTCCTGCAAATAATGGCCAATATGAACTTTCCTACTTGCTGGCAGTGGTGGGTAAGAGGTCTATTAGAATCATCTTTCACATCTCTCTTTATCAACGGGAGCCCTGCTCAAGAGTTTTTTTTTCCATCTTGTGGCATTAAGCAAGGAGATCCGCTTTCTCCATTTCTCTTTCTCCTTGTTGCAGAAGGCTTATATGCCATGATTCACCGGTCCATTGAACTGCATCTATTCATAGGGTTGTGCATAGGTAAAATAAAAGTCCAAGTTTCTCACTTGCAGTTTGCTGACGACACCCTTATGTTTGGCAAAGTTGAATGGAGAACAGTGCGAGCTTTCAAGGCCATCCTCCTCAATTTTGAGTTGGTTTCTGGATTGAGAATCAACTTTGCAAAAAGCAAGTTGATAGGGGTAAACATGCAAGCTACTGTTTTGGAGGATATTGCCGCATACCTTTGTTGTCAAACATCAGCCATACTCTTCAGATATTTGGGCCTGCCAGTTGGGGCTCGGATAAGGAATTCTACAACTTGGCAACCAGTACTTGATAAGCTCCAGTGTGCCTTATCAGCTTGGGAGCACAAGCAACTTTCTTCAGTAGGTAAGATGGTTCTGTTAAATGCAGTTTTTGCAGCCTTACCATCCCATTTCTTCTCTTGCTTTAGGGCCCCAAAGAGCATTTTACATAGGCTAACTTCTATTCAGAGGGATTTCTTTTGGAGTAGTACAGCAGACAAGAGAAAATTGCGCTGGTCATCCTGGAAAAAAATCACTACACCAGTGGCTAAAGGTGGCCTTGGAGCCCACTGCCTGTCCTCTTTCAGCTCTGCCATGTTGTGTAAATGGGGTCTACAAATACTCAACAATGAACCATCAATGGCCACTGATATTCTAACATCCAAGTATGGTGGTAACCTACCCTACATTGCAGGTCATAGAATCCTACAGCCCTCAATGAATCTCTCTTCTATAGGTAGGCCAAGAGGCAGGGGATATGCCTCAGAATGGTGGCTTAAGCTGCAGGAAGCCTTGAGCTGCAATTGGTTTTCTGACAACATATCTCTGCAGTTAGGGAATGGGGAAAAAATAAGATTGTGGACAAATAAATGGCTAAATGGCTCTGCTCTGGCGGACTGTTTTCCTCTGTTATATAGGGTGGAGCTTAATAAGGACATATGTGTAGCTGAGGCAGGCATTTGGGCTGATGTTGGCTGGACATGGCGCTGGAGATGGAGGCGGAAGCTTCTTGACTACGAAACAGAGGATCTACTAGCATTATCCAACACTCTGCAGCACATCTCCCCTAATGCCCAAAGCAAAGAAAGGTACATTTTCAAGTCCAGTAAGGATAGGACGTACATTGTTAGTGATGCTTACAGTTTAATCTCTTCTGGAACACAACAGGTATATTCAGATTCACACCTTGCACTCACTAAGCACATTTGGACTAGTTTTGCTCCAAAAAAAATCTGTTTCTTTGCTTGGTATTTAATTCAGAATGCAGTGCCTACTAAGTCTACTTTGCATAGAAGAGGAATCATTCCATTGGGGCAGGAAGCTTTATGTTCAATCTGCCGAGCTAAAAATGAGACCATACCTCATCTGTTCCATGAATGTACCTTTTTCTTGCAAGCTATGGATAGGCATTGTATCATGGCTAGCTGCTGACACCCTGGGGGGACAATCATCCCCAACTTGTAGTCTCATTCTTTATCTGCCCCTGCAGGTGTTCACGTTCCAGCTTGGAACTCCATTTGGCTATCTATGGTATGGACTGTCTGGAAGGCTAGAAATAAAAGCCACTTCTCAGCAGTTGTGCCTCATACCCAACTTTTATTACACGAGGTGCAGATGCAAGCTTGGTTATGGATTAAAGCCAAGAGGTAGGCTAAACTGTTTCCTTAAAGTTTTTCAGATTGGCTGTTGCGGCCTCAAACATGCCTGAAATTTTAAACAAGCTTAGGTTGGTATGCAGGACGAGGGAGAGCCCTTTTTGGCTGGTCCTAAGGACCCTTGCACAACTGAGAAATCTGCTCCTATTTTCCTAACTTCAACTTCTTGCTAATCTGATTGTCCAGGAGGGTGCCTCTCATCGAAGCATAGTAGGCCAATCTACTGGGCAGGTATTGTATCTGGTAGCAATCCAATGGCCAGCAGCTACTATAAAACAATTGTCGAGCTTGATCAATGCTACCATGCTATGAACTCAAACAGAGTACCCTCCCCTTCAATGTGTGACTGACTCTCATGCAGGCTGTCCAGCCCTTAGGCTACTATGTGTGCATTTGATTATCTTGGCTCTTCAATGCGGTACAGGTACAGGTTTCAAGCAGGCTTCATCATTGCCCTCATTGATGTACCTGTTCCCTGCGGATATGCTACCAGCAGTGGTAGAACAATATCATTTCCTCTGTTGACAGTGAAAATTCCTGCGCAACACAAGTCTGCCATGGACATCCTAGTTGGCTGCTGCCAGCTGAAAGATAAAGAAGCTTTCTTTGATCAAGAAGTAATTCAACACTAATATGTTCATACAGGTACTTGACCATAAAGCAAGAGGTCCAAGTTCAAGCAAGAGGTGAAAGATTTACCATTAAGGGACTAAGTTGATTTCAGTCACTAGAAGATGGCAAGGAGCTTCTGGCTAGCACAAACAATCCAAGAAACTACAAAGCTTTTAAGTGGCCTAGTAAAGAATGAAGCACTGAGGACATTTTTCAAAAGCTATCAAGTCTCTAACCCTTCAACAAAACATGACTACTTCAAGGAAGCAGTGCAAAGTCAGTGTGCTGGTTTAGTCATCTAGGATGACATATTTTCTCAATGGCACCAAGTCCTACAGGAGATGGATCTGGCCTTTCCCTCAACTAACCTAACCAACAGGCCATTGATCATCCACAAGCAGGAAGGGCTGTTGCATATCCTTACTGATCAGAACTTGCTATGTACACTTGCTACTACTAGGAGGCTATGTGTTTGTGGTGGGATGTTTCTGAGATACCTGTTTGATTTGAATACAACCTATTATTCATTACTGGGATAGCTCACCGAACCTAATCGAGTTGTGTACCAATATCCCCGAAAACGGGAATTGATAAGTTGATAGTCAAGACATTAGGATTCGGTGAAGAGCGGACGACGACGATGTTCTGAATGCTAAGCTGCTGACGACGACGATGTTCTGAATGCTAAGCTGCTTCGTGATCTCCTATGACGCTAGGTGAGCCGTGTACCAGATCACCTTTAACTATACATGATAGAGAGTACGAGGTGATGACTAGGATCTTAGATACAACCTGTACAGGCGCATAGTTTTTTCGTCTGAGTAGTACCAGTGAGAGTTCTCTTTTATTCATTACTTGTAAATTATGTACATACTTTTTATTAATGAATTTGGCTTACCAAAAAAATAAAAATAAAAAAAATAACTCAAGTAGTGAAGCACCCTAATTAACTTTAATTTTTGTTTTTATTTAGGCACTCTCAATAAAATCAACTCAATTTTTTTTTTGACTAAGCAAAATTTATTATTGGGTTGTCATTGAAAAAGAGTCCACCATTTTACATCGTACCTATTAATAGGGGTGGTTATTTGGAACTCGGAAATCGAAAATTTTCATTTCCGAAAATTTTCGTTTCCGAGTTCCATTTCCATAGTCTTATTGGGTATAATGGAACAGAAATGAAACTGGAATTTCCTTCTGAACTGAGTTCGGAACGGAAATGGAAATAGGTGATTGGAAATGGAAATTTCCAATCACCATACTCAATTTGAATTTAATCAGAAATGAAAATGGAGATGGAACGTTTTTTTACTCCAAAACACAATGAACAGTAATCGAAAATAAAAATGGAAATGGAACATTTTTTTACTCCAAAACACAATGAACAGTAATCGGAAATGGAAATGGAAACGGAAACGGAACGTTTTTCACTTCCGAACACAATGAATAGTAATCGGAAATCGAAAATGGAACATTTCCATTTCTAATCAGAAATTCGGAAATTTTCGTTCCATTTCCGATTTTCGATTTCCGATTCCGAATGGAAATAGGGTAATTCGGAACGGAAATGAAATGAAAATTTTCTTCCGAACTGAATTCGGAACGGAAATGAAAATGGCCATTTCCGACGGAAATTTCCGAATAAACACCCCTACCTATTTACATGGTAAAATTGGCACAAGTTAATTAATTAGGACATCCATTTTATAATTAGCTTATTCATCTTTCTTTCTAACAATCCGTGTGAGGACACATTCATAATGCAAAAACCAAATGATGTAGCAGTAACTAATCAAATAAAATCAAGATTGCTAAAATATCCTGGAATAAAACCTCAGGAAAATCCATGTCCTGCTTACCAAAAAAAGGTAAATCCATGTCCCTCCATTCATTCATATACTATAACCTATAGAAATTAATACTCAAAAATTAAATAATATTTTTGTCCGATCCTGACTCGGGAGCAATGTCAAAAATTGATGATTAACTAAAATTATAAGAATAATTTTTCTAAAAAATCACAAAGGTCTCGTCTAATATACAAATTAATATTTCATTATATATATATACATGTGATATATCACATTCAATTAACGCAAATCAAGAAAATATAAGCACAACCTACAAACACTTGCAATACATTTTTAAAAAGCAATTGCTGAAACGCTTTTAGAATAAGATTTTTTTGAACTATTTTGACTTTTATAAGAAAATTCGCAATGATTTCACTTTTGACTGAATGTCACATTTTCTTTATCATAGGATTACAACAATTTGATTTTATTGGACATTCGCAAATTGGATTCAATTCAAAATTTAAACGCCAATAAAAGCTTACAATGTTGATGCGTTTACGGCAGTGTTTGCAAATTATTATACTTTAAAAAAATATATTTTCCTGAAGCAAACCCAACTTAATTTTTGACTTGAGCTTTTATAGGATTTTGTATTCATAAGCGATCACCAAAAATCAATATTACAATTCTAAAAACTGCATTGGCCGTTGAAAAGTCAAAAGTAGCCTTTTAGAAGAACTTGCAAAGCACACCTTAATTCCCAAAAGTCCCATGAGATGAACTATCGCAAGGCGTCCTTGACTCCTTGTTATTCTCTTATTCCAAGTCAGTGTTCTTTAGGCAGGGGCGGATCTAGAAAAAATATTTAGGGGGGGCCCAAAAAAGTTTTTTTCGGCGAGGGGAATACTTTTTTTTAAGGGTGCCGCTTCTTTTCTTATGGGGTCCCAAAAAAATTTTAGATGGCTAAATAAAAAATTTTATGATAAAATAAATGCATATAAAAATCCATAACAAAAAATATCTACATATTTCGTTCTCGACGACCAGTCTTGGCATAAAATTCATCGATAACAGAATTAGCATTGATTGCTACAGATAATTCTCGTTCAATATAAAGGACCATC
>JAOWBN010024150.1:0-10522 GCA_028565015.1 Pinguicula moranensis
TTTGATCCTTTGACTAGCATATCTATCCTCTGTAGGCAGAATCCAGGAGTGTTCTACCAGTGAATTGTATGACTCATGCTTTAGCCAACAGTCCAATACTCTTGTCGGTTTTGGCCCCTAGTTCTGGATTATAGATGTTAAACTTATTGAATAGTGGTCTGAATCTTCCTTTTCAAGCCCCTTTTGAATCCAGCTTGTCTGAGAAAACAGCCATATTGTTCAATAAAAAATGGTCCAGTCTACTCATTGCCTTTAGAGAACTTAAGTACCAAGTGTAAGATCTTTTACACATAGGCAAATCATGTAGCTGCAGATCCTTGACAAAACTATTGAAAGCTATTATTTCAGTTGCATAATTTAGATGAGAGCTTCCTTTTCTTTCCTTTTTTTCAGCACCGCGTTGAAATCACCCATTATACACCACTTCTCATGTTCTTTGTTTCTATATATCTGCCTCATCTCATTACATTGTCATTTCTTTGATAGATCTGATGGTCCATGAACATTTATCATATTGGTGTGCAATTGTTCATCAAACCACTTGCCTGTTACTCCCAAGAAACCACTACCCGAAAGAATGCCTGTTCTGAATTTTTTTTGTTATCGCATATACAAAGGAGTCCACCTGATTGACCTAATGCCCCACTATAACACCAATCGAAGTCCTCATTGATCCATAATTTTTGGCATAATCTCATATCAATAATCTCCAGTTTAGTTTCTTGTAAACTTAGAAAATCTATTTCCTGTTGGAGGATGAGAGCCCTTACACATTTTTTCCTTCCCTGCCCTCCCAAGCCACGTACATTATAAGTGACTATCTTCATTAACAAGTGATTACTTATCCTTACTCTTACGCACTTTCCTCTTTTTGATCTCTTTATTCATCTGCTTCAGCTTGTTTTTCGCTGCTGATGTGTTGTAGACATACTTAACTCCAATATCTTGTCCAAAAGTTATGATGTGTTCTGCCTCAAGGCTTGCCTGTCCTGCACTCTTCTGATCATCCTCAATTTCCTCTTGTCTAGGGAAACCTTGTTTCCTTGAACTCTGATCCATCAGGTGGCCCACCCAATTATCCAGGATGTTCTGATCACTTTCCTGTGCTTCTGTCTGCTCCTGATTTTTCCTTGTGTGGCTCCTAGTCTGTGGACCTGTAGAACTAGGTTGGCAATATCCTTTCTTTGTTGATGACTGAGAGATTAGATTCTGCTGTATCTGCTTTAAGTTATCCATAGGTGGATACTCTGCCACGGAATTTGGAGCAATTGCTGAGTCTGTCTCAATGTCTACTACAACAGTAGACTCAATTACTGGTTCTAGCAGGACTTCTACTAGGGCAGTAGAGATCCCTGTGTCTATGGCCTGTGAGTTATTGCCCTGTTGTTGTACATCTATCACGCGTTCAGCTAGAGGCGTTGGACTTCTTGTGTATGAACTAGAGGAGATACCCCCTGGCCACCAATCAATTTTTAGTAGACTCCAAGATATTAGACTCTCCATACTTGTCTGGGCAGTGTATTGAGGTACGCCATTCGATTAAGCTACTAGCAACCTGTTATCTTCACTAATCTCCTGAGTTTGTCTTGTTTCATCCTGCTCATTATCAGATCCACAATCTCTGAACCTTAACTGACTGTTTCATCTGAGGAAGTAGATGATGCTGAGAGATCAAACCATGCTGAGGAAGTATCATGTATGTCTCTGACCTTGTGAACATACAGCGGATAAAGTTGGTCATCTATACACACGTTGATGATATGTGGGATAATATTGTCAGCATTAACTTCAATAAGAATCACAGCTGCTTCTAATGAGGAATAATCCAATGTTGATTCGTCAACTTGAATGACAGCCCATATGTCTCTTGCAATCTCTTTAATAACCGATTCTTCCCATACTGTTTTAGGGATACCATAGATCTTTATCCATAATTGGCGTTTGAGATAGCTATTATTTTTATCCTGATTCCAAGTCAACGGAGTTGCCAACCATTTGGATAGCCAAGGTTGCTCAGTTACAGACATCATATCCATATTACCCTTGGTTAGTTCCCATATAAGTATGTTCCCAAATCCAAGTGAACTCACCATGAGGTTAGTGTATCCAGCTCTCTTAACAGCAATTTGAAACTCATTAAGACCATTTCTATGCCTCAGTGTCCCCATCATTGTACTTTGCACCGAAGCCATATATACTGAGTAGTAATTGGAGGCTTTGGACACAATACATCTTTTCTTTGAGTTGCTCCTGACTTTTTGACTTCCACTCTTTTTTGAGGCAGTATGTTTGCTGGTTGTGTAGCTTTCTCTCGGTCACTAGATGATTGCCCTTGTTGAGGTATGCCAAAATTAATCGAGATTTGTAGCAGCTTAGAAGTGTACTTAACAGGTGTAGACGTGAGAGGTTGCGGGTACTTTGCCAGATTCGCCTGAAGTTTATAGGTCTTAAACCATACTGGTTTAACTGTGAGGTAAGCAACTCTGTATCTGATATATTTTTGAATTCTACAAACCCAAAGGGTTGACCATCTTTGCCAGTTTTATTTGCTATCCTCAGAGCTTTTGCTTCTCCTAGCCTTCGCATCCCTTTCTCAATCTGTTCATAAGGACATTGTTTGGGAAAGTTAGTGATAAAATAAGTAGCAGTTATCTTACCTCCACCAGCATCCATTCGGACTTGCTCATGCCTGGTATACTGTTTTTGCAGCATTTGTGCATATGAGACATTTTGGGGAAAATAGCCCCGTTGGAAATAGAATGAAGGTGGATGTGCACGATTGACGGCCCGACGCATAAATCTCCTCTGATAGAGAGGAATATGCCACTAAGAATCCATACTACTAGCGTTGCCCTTATTTTTCGCGGTAGGTAACCTTTCTTGTCGATGCTAAAGTTGATAAGAAGAAAAATGGTAAAAATGAGAAAGTAGAAATTGTGAAGATGGTTCAGTCTCGGCCTTACTCCATGTCCTTGAAACCCAAAAAGGAAAAGTTTAAGAAGCATGCAAATAGCAACAAACGAATCTTTCAGCCACAACAATGGCAACGGTCTTCTCATTATGGTGGAAATAGTCGTTCTAACTTGCATGCTGCAGACAAGAAGGAATGTTACAGATGTCATTGATTGGGACATTTTACCAAAGATTGTAGAGTTGACTGGAACAAGATTGCATCGAGTGGAAATGTAAACAACAACCAAAACAATCGAGACTATCAGAAAACGTAGGGTAATAATACAGCGGGTGTGGTATTCAATTTAAATCATACATTTATCAAGTTGGTGGGTTGATTCTGGAGCTACTATTTATGTTTCTAACCATATGCAGGGGTTCAAAAGTTTAAGAAGAACTGAACCTGGTGAGAGCTATGTGCGAATGGGGAATGATGGTAAGGCAACGATTGATGGAGTTGGAGACTATGAGTTGAAGTTAGAAGATGGACAACATTTTGTTTTAGTTAATTGTCTATTTGTTCCCGATTCGAGAAGAAGCTTATTGTCACTGTCTGCTTTAGAGAAATTTGGCTATGCCTTTCTGTTTGAGGATGATCGTTTTGTTATGTTCAAAGATGATGTTGTCCTTTTGTATGATTTTAGAAACATGGATATGTATGCTTTGAAACTTAATGGCGATGAAGTTTTCAATTTAATTGATAGATCTCTAGCCCACAATGCATCTTACTTGTGGCACCTTTGATTATCTCATATCAGTAATTTGCACATTCAGCAACTTATTCATGATGGTTTATTGAGTAATCTGAAATTTGAGTGTGCTCCAAGTGAAAGTTGCATTTCTAGAAAGATGTACAAATTACCATTTTCAAAAGGTCTTAGAAGCTTTGGTAAGTTAGAAGTGATTCACTCTTATATATCTGGACCATTCAACACTAAGATTGAAAATGGATATGAATATTTCATCATATTTATTGATGATTTTTTAGATATGGATATGTCTAGCTCATGCATAAAAAGTCTGACGCGCTTGAGTTCTTCAAGAAATTCAAACTTGAAGTAGAGAATAGAATAGGTGGAAAGATTAAATCATTCATACAGATCATGGTGGTGAATATTGTTCTACTTTGTTTGATAAGTTCTGTGAAGAGCATGATATTATTCACATGAAAACCATGGCTTTATACTCATGAGTAGAATGGTGTAGCAGAGAGAAGGAATCGTATACTATTAGAAATGGTAAGATCCATTTTGGCTCATGTTAACATTCACACTAGTTTTTTGGGTGATGCATTATTGACTGTTGCTTATATTTTGAATAGAGTTTCAACAAAATTAGTTGAGACTACACCATATGAAGTTTGGTTTGGAAGAAAGACCAGTTTAAATCATCTTCGAGTTTGGGGTTGCGTAGTTCATGTACTGATCCTTGATCCTTAAAGAGATAAGTTAAGTTCCAAAACTAGAAGATGCATTCTCATTAGATATCCTAATTGGTCTAAGGGTTACAAACTATACGACTTAGCTGCTAAGGTAGTAGTAGAAAGTAGGAATGTCAAGTTTTTAGAAAATAAATTTGACTTTGAGAATTCGGAAGGAGAAAAGATTTTGCTTGAGTAAATTGATGACAATCACACTGTTGAGGATTTACAATCCTTTTTCGAGTAGCCTACTGAGTCTCACGCCGTCTCTAAGAAAATAAAAGTATATCCTGAAACCACTCGAAAGAGCTTAAGAGCTACTAATTGTCCTATTCGTTCATATTATCATGTTCATAATGATGAAATTTGTTAAATTCTCAGATTAAATGAAGATATACATGATCCAAATATTTTTTCAGAGGCTGTGACAAATGTTGATAAAGAGTTATGGTTAGAAGCTATGCATGAGAAGCTTCAATCTCTTTATAAAAATAATGTGTGGACCTTAGTTGATATTGCTCGAGTGATTATTGGCTACAAATGGGTATTTAAGAGGAAGAAAAATTCTCAAAGTATTGTCGAAACGTATAAAGCTCGTTTAGTTGCAAAAGGATACACTCAAAAACATGGAATTGATTATGCTGAAACATTTTCTCCTGTTGCCCGCATTCAATCAATAAGAGTCATCCTTGCTTTGGTTGCATACTTTGATTTTGAGTTGTACCAAATGGATGTGAAGATAGTTTTCTTGAATGGTGAACTCGTAGGGACATTTATATGGAGCAACCAGAAAGTTTTTTTGGCTCAAGGAAATGAGATAATAAGTTATGTAAACTTAATAGATCTATTTATGGTTTGAAGCAAGTCTCTCGACATTGAAAGTTGAAATTTCATGAAAAAGTCACTGTTTTTGGTTTCATTCAGAATTCAGCAGAGCCTTGCATATATGTTAATAAAGTGGGAGAAGATATTATGTTCTTAACATTATATGTTGATGATATTCTTTTGGTTGGAAACAACAATCATCTTTTACTTGAGACAGAGAATTGGTTATCTTTGTATTTAAAATGAAAAACTTGGGAGAAGCTTCTTTTATCCTTGGGATTAAAATCATGAGCTATAGAGTTGTACGAAAGATTTCATTATTATAGGATAGGTATATTACTTCTATACTTGATAAGTTTAATATAACAATGTGCATTGAAGGAAAGATTTCATATAATTCTTCTATTAAATTGAGCGAGGAGCAATGCCCAAAGTCTTATTCACGTTGTCTAAATCCTGAAAAATATCCTTATGCTTTTGCTGTGGGTAGCTTGATGTATGCTATGACTTGTACTGACCTGATCTTGCTTATGCATTGAATTTGCTCAGTCGATTTCAGTCAAACCTAGGATATACTCATTGGAAAGCTATGAAGTGGGTTCTGAAATATCTCAAACGTACCACGTCTTATGCACTTTCTTATCAGGCAGACTTCTTGGATATTTATGATTATTCAGATTCAAATTATTAGGGTTGTGTTGATACCAGAAAATCTACTTCTGGATTTATATTCATGTTCTATGGGACTTTTATCTGATGGAAGAGCAAGAAACAAAAAATTGTTGCTCAATCTACCATTGAAGCTGAATATGTGGCTATGAATCATACGGCGAAATAAGAAGTGTTCTTGAGAAGATTTATGAATGAGCTTCTTATTGTTCCATGTGTTGAACATCCTATTTGAATTTTGTGTGATAACACAGCTGTTATAGTCCTATCAAGAAATCCAAAGTGTCATTCCAAAGCTAAGCATATTGAAGAGAGATTTCACTATATTCGTGATATGATCAAAAAGGGAGAAGTAACTATTGAGAAAGTTCCTTCTGCCACAAATCTAGCAGATTCATTTACCAAGTGTTTAAGCATTTCTATATTTGTTGAACATGTGAAAAAATATGAGGCTTGTTGTTTTGTGATTCAATTCTCAATGAGAGATTTTTTTGTATTTATTTATATCTTGATGTGTTTGATATATGTGATTGATTCTCACAGGATTTGATATATGCGTACATGTTACCCTGTGACAGTTACTATTGCTATAATAGCAAGTATTATGTGCACTAATGAGCAACATTTGATCGTTGAATCCAATTTAGTTCTCTTGTTAGACCCAACCTTTGTATATTAAAATCGAACAATGCAGGCCCGGGATAGCTGTATGGTTTGTAATTGGAATACTCAGGTATTAAACTTGAAACAAAATTAAGTGGGAGATTGTTGGAAATAGTTTTGTTTAAAGTTATTTTTACAAAATATTTATTTTAAAACTTGGAGAACAAAATAAGTTTTATGGGCTTCCACTTAATTGGGCTAATCAAAGATATAGATTTGTGAGATGGAATTGAATTGGCCAAATCCAGTGCCACTTACCTATGGACAAAAATTTAAGTGGTAGAAGTCAGGTTAAATATATACCTCCAAGGTCACACAGTTGTCGAATCTAAGAAATCATTTAACCTGGCTGGTTTCATTCGGGAGAGGAAGATTCGTATGATTGTGAGATCTTTGGGTTTTGAAGTTGTTGAAAATTTTGGAAGACAACCATGAGAGATAATTCTTGTTACTTTACATGATTTATTATTTGTGTTTGCAAATCCTCTCCAACACATCTTGAGATACATTTGAGAATGGTGCGAAAAATTCCAAGAGAAGGTTGTAGGGCCTTGAGTGAAGCCTTCTATGTGTTCAAAAATTAGATCTTGTAGAGGTTTTGATGTATAGTTGTAAATATTTTTTTGGGGCACTTCTAAGGCTAGAAATGAGATTTGAACCGATCAATGAAAAAAACTATATTATGATATTTCGGCATTGGGAGTATAACAGTCCAACTTGCATATACTGATAGGAATGAAAGTGGTGATTGGAATACCTTATGGACGCGACGCGACGTGACGCAACATGTATATGGGAGTCTGATGCAATGACCAATTTTCTACTGTCCCATGAAGCATAGATGCACTTGCTTTATCAAGAAAGGTTAGACACATGGAGATGGTCTTTGGAAGCTAATGGGAAGTACTCTACTAACTCAGCATACAATACGGTTTCAAGGCTTTATTGGCCACATATCAAATGTGAGAATGTTAAAGCTTGGACAAAATCAAAGAGGCCCAACAGTAACGAACCAGCAGTAACGGCTCAACAATAACAGTTTAGGGGGAACGGCCCAACAGTAACAGACCAGCAGTAATGACCCAATAATAATGGTTCAATAGTAACAAACCAGCAGTAATGGCCCAACAGTAACAAGCCCTTTTTTTGTTTATATATATAAGAGAGGAGGAGAGTTAAATAGTCGAGAGGAAATCGAAGAGGTGAGATAAAATGGATTTCACAAGTCATATGAATAAATTGAGAAAGGTGGAATTGGAGAGAGAAGAAGAGTAAATGTAAGAAATAGAGGGAAAAGAGAGATGAGTGAAAGAGTGAAGTCACATATGAAAAGAATGATGGTGAGAGAGAGAATGATTTTATCGACAAAAGGAAGAGAGGAAAGGGATTGGAGAGAGAAGATGGATAGAATGGAGAGAGATTTCATCAGGATATCAAATGAATTTAGTTGGAGAAAACTAATTCAAATAAACTAAAAGGCAATGGCAAATGGGGAAATCCCACCAAACCAAGAGGGCAAAGTCAAAAAATTTACAAAGTGAGGGTTTGAGATGTATCATTTAAAAGACTTTCTCATTACCCTATTGCCGCCGTTGCGCAGCTAGTCGGACTGACTGACGGAAGCCAGTGAGAAGAAAAGAAAGAATTTCTAGAAAATCAGAAATAAGAGAAAAAAAAAGGAGATGGAGAGTATAGGAGAAAGAAAAAACTGAGAAGATTTGAAAAGAGAGATGAAAAAACTCCTCACGCTCACCACACGGTATTCCTGACTGATCGGTGGAGGAAAAATAAAAATAATTCTCATTCGTGCTACAAAAGAGGCGAAAATCAGATCTGAACTCCTCTTAAACAAAAGAAACAAGGGATGAGATAATATCGCCTTTTGAGCTTTTTCAAGAGATTACATTCTGAGGACATCACGAGCTAAATGGATTATGGAGGGTGATGGAAATTCTAGTTTTTTCCATGCATGTGTCTGAAAGAGGCGCCTTAGAAATAATATCCAAAGCTTATATTTTGATGGGATTTGGGCTGATTCGGTCCCGGCCGTGAAGTAAGGTACCCTCTCTTATTTTACTAAACACTTTGCGGAAAATGATTATGCTAGACCTCGTCTTACTATTGTTTGTGCGAGGAAATTATCTCTATAAGACAATATGCTACTAACCTCTGAATTCTCAAATAAGGAAATCTATGCAACACTATTATCTTGTTCCAGCCGTACAAGTCCTGGACTCGATTGGATTAATTTTCACTTTCTTCAAACGCATTGGGAGACGATAAAGCAAGATTACATAGATTTTCTCCGATATTTCTATTATACAGGCAGATTTGTGAGGGGAATTAATGCTACATCTATTATCTTGGCATCTAAAGTTGTATCGTCGTCAAAGCTTGGTCATTATCGAGCCTATTTCCTTGATTAGAAATGCATACATGCTATTATCGAAATTACTTACGAATAGGTTGAGACAAGTAATAGACAAACTTATATCGCCTCAACAATTGGCTTTCATAAAATGCCGGCATATTCAGGATGGAATCCTGCTTGCAAGTGAGATTATGCACTATGTCAACAAAACAAAGAAAGCTGCAATTTTTTTTAAAGGTCTACTTTGAAAAAGCTTTTGATTCTATCAATTGGGAGTTTCTTTATTCTATGATGCGTAAGATGGGTTTTGGCAAAAAATGAATCGGATGGATAAAAACATGTGTGTCCACCTCTTCTGGGTCGGTAATCATAAATTGTGCTTCTTCCGGAATATTCAACTTTGAGCGAGGTCTACGACAAGGTGACCATTTATCTCCTCTATTGTTTGTAATTGTTACTGAAGGTCTCAATCTGTTATTAAAAAGTGCAGTGACACATGGAAGACTTCGAGGTATATACTGTGGTGAGAACCTCTACAGGTACTCACTTTATGCGGACGACACTTTGTTCTTCGGTGAGGATAATATTTCAAAAGTTAAAATCATGAAAGGCATCCTGCGTTTATATGAGATGATCACGGGACTCCGTATTAATTTCCACAAAAGTAGCATTCTTTGTCTCAATATATCCATGGATTTACAGAAAGAATTCGCTGATATACTTCACTGCTCTATCATGATTATACCCTTCAAGTATCTTGGCCTTCCAGTGGGATGTAATCCGGGTTCTCATTCCTCTTGTACGGAGCTGACTATGGCAATGAAAAACAAAATAGGGTCTTGGGAAAACTTATATTTGACATTTGGGGGTCGAGTGACTTTGATAAAAAAAAGTATATTGAGCAGCATGCCAGTTTACTTTTTCTCAATGTACAAGGCGCCACAATCCATTATCCACGAGATGATTTGTATCTGCCGAACTTTCTTGTAGAAAACTAGAGGGTCTGCGAATAACTCAATTCCATGGATTTCCTGGGATAACATATGTCGTAGTAAGGAGTCGGGTGGTCTGGGTCTCTTGAACCTCAGGTATTTTAATCTGGCTTTGCTCACAAAGTGGGGCTGGCGTCTGAAAATGGAGGAAGATGGTTTATGGCGTGAATTGATCATCACCAAATACTTTGGCTTGAGGCTTCCGAACAATGATTGGGGTGATCTACACGAATCAAGGTCAGGAACAAGGTGGTGGAGGGATTTGAGAAAAATAATATGTTGTGAAAGTTGGTTTGTGGATAGAATAAAAAGGATTTTCGGTGATGGCAAGAAAACACGATTTTAGGAGGACGTTTGGTATGGGACGGAAACACTGGCCAGCAGAGACAGACGTCTTTATTCCAAGGCAGCAGACAAGGGTGCTTGTGTAGTGAGCAAATGGAAGACGAATGGTTATCACAGAGGTGCGGTGTGGGCTTGGCGTCGAGCATTGAGTTGGCCTTATACAGGTCACGAACTGATTTGATGCAGCCCGTGCCGAATTTGTGGCATCACCCTTTCGGTAGAAGAGTCTTTATACAATTTGTGCGAAGTGGTGGCGGAAGGCATCACTCATTTATTTTGGGAATG